>JAMQGT020014579.1:0-12570 GCA_024447675.2 Pterophyllum scalare
GATTCCTGCAGTTTTTTGTGATGAAACTTTGCACACATGCAGAGGGGGGTCATCCAGAGTGATAATCAGTTGAGACTTCCACGTCAACTTCCCATGCTGATTTTTTATGAATTTTTATAATTTGATATTTCTGATATTGCATTAACCTTGTTGAATTTGTCACCTGATTTCTGTGGATTCCTGCAGTTTTTTGTGATGAAACTCTGCACACATGCAGAGGGGGTCAGTCAGAGTCATAATCAGTTGAGATTTCCACGTCAACTTCCCATGCTGATTTTTATCAGAATTTTTAAATATATTTTTGATATTGCATTAACCTTGGTGAATTTTATGCAGATATGTTATCTAATTTAAGAGGACTCCTTAACTGGCCTTAGATGAAATTTCACAGCCAGGTAGAGTGAACAAGGCAGAACATGAAAGCAGAGAAAAATTTTATGTCAGCTATCAATGATTGACTTTATAAATTATCATATAACCACACTGGATTGAGTTTATTAAATATGTTCAGAATTGTCAATTTATAATTACAATTGTATAGTCCTATAGCTTAACCCTGGGTTTATTTATTCTGACTTTCTGCATGCATATTGGCCACATCTATCCATCCATTCATCCGTCCATCTATGTATTCATCCATCCATCCTCTTGCACTTATTATGTTCAGCGTCGCGGGTAGAGGGTCGTCAGGCTAGAGCATATCCAGGATGACTGCAAAATCAGCTGTGCAGGCCATGATGAAAACCTGAATACATTTGTAATGAGAGCAATCATGAGTGAAGAGTTTGGTTACCAGCAAATTTCACACACGTTTATTGAGAAAAAAAAATAGGACTTGTGGAGCTTTACTTCTCTTAATGTCTCTCTCTCTCTCACACACACACACACACACACACACACACACACACACACACACACACACCATAACTTTGTCTTAAAACGCATAATTTAATAGATGTTATTGTTATATATCATAGTGTTTTACATAACGAGAACACATATTTAAATCAAAAGTAACTACGGGTTGTTTTTGTTCCGTTGTACAGAAATCGGCAACGAAGGACGAGCATTACCATAAAACTTAGAGTAGAAGCGCACGAAAATTTAAGCGGCGGCTGATTTGACCACGGCGCGGCTCACTTGACCGCAGTGCAGTATGAGCGCAGTATGTACACAAAACACGGTGACAGCGAGTTTTCAGGTTTCCGGTGTTGTGTCAAAAAGGGATTTCCTTTTTGTTTTTTAAATTGTTTTTTCTTTGCTTATATCAGTAAATATACTGGTGCACTGGATTTATGAAGGGCTTGTATATAAAATGAAGAAATGAATTGTTCTTACCCATCATTGATAAAGAATATATTGTAGCGTCTGTCGAGACGTTGAAGAAGATGGCGAGAGACTGCCAGCAAAAGTTGCCCTTTTATTAACAATTAAATGATTGTAGTGTGCCGAAACCACGCCAAAAACAACAAAACGGGACTCCAGCTCTGACTCTTACTCTCCCTCCCTGCACACATATGTTCAAGTACCACCAAAACGGTGGGACATCACAGAACATCTGCACAGAACCATCTAACTTTAACACAATCGCTACAATATTAAAGTCACTTTGCCAAAAACTGACTGTAGCTTCTACCACGTGACAGAAATATTCTTTATGGCTCAAAATGAATTGATATCATTCATAAGAGATTGACAGATTATAAGTCAATTACAGCAATATAAATACCAGCAATAATTTGCTGGTATAACTCCATTGCCACTGTGTACAGTGTGGCAGCATTTTCTTTGTACACTTTTTTTGGGGGGAGGGGGGCTGAAAAAGAGTATGCTTTGTATGCTCTAGAAGATGTCGATATTTGTGAATCGTCCCTTAGGAGCGTTGCATTTAAAATGACCTGCCACAGTTATTCCCTTTATTTCCGCTCTCTAAGATGCTGAAGTACCGCGAGCACAACGGACATCTGCCCTCGGTCCGGCCCACTTTAACCCCTGATTATAAATATATAAATGAAACATAAATTATGGGTTTGCCTCTTTAATCTCATTTTATGCGATAAGCCCCGGTGATGGAGGATACCCCAGTAGGATTGTCGCTTATTTGTTATTATTCCTCCGTTTAGGCTCAGATCGTTTGATGTTTGACGGCGCAGTGACCGGAAATAAAAACATCTCTCTGACGCGTTAAACCTAAAGTAACGAGTCTGTTTTGAAAATGTAAGAAGTAAAAAGTACAGATATTTTTGTAAAAAATGTAGGGAGTAAAAGTAAAAAGAAGTCAGAAAGCTCTGACAGAGCTGATTATTGTGAAACACAGTGTTTGCCAACAGAACAACGAATAAACTCTCATTTTCCGCGGATAAATACAATACTATCTCCGGTGTTGTTAAATATAAATGGTAAATGGACTAGTTCTTATACAGCTCTTTTCTGTACTAGTTGAGCGCTCAAAGCGCTTCATACGAGCGTTACAACAACCTAGTTCTTTAAGTCCGTTATACACCGGACGCGTAACGTTTTTCCAAAAAAAATCGTCCCCATAAAACGCACTGGGGGGGGGGGGGGAATGAGGTTACATCAAGCGATGGTGTAAGGATTTCCTGATGTTTCTAAACAAGAAAAGGAAGAAACAGAGATTCTGGGTCCATCTAACATAAGAAAGCAGCAGCATGGAGAGTTTCATGGTTTGATCCCCGAGCTGAAGCCTATGATATTTAAGGATACCAGGGGGCAGTTTGTTGGCAGAGTTGGCATAAAATCTGAGGCAGAAAAATTATTTCAGAGAGCCGACTGACTCGGACCAGCGTGTAGCTGTGTGTCTGAGGTAAGATTGTATTATTTTACTGCCATATTAAATTAGATCGCGGGCCGGATGTGGCCCGCTGTGGCTGAGGATACAGCCCATTATAATGACTACCAACTGTACATACAGTATTTCACACTTAATATTTCAAATAAGTAGAAACTGAAATTTGTTGGTTTGCGTCAATTTATTTCAGAAACACAGATTTGCTGTATTGTCATTTAGATTTTACTTACTGGGCATGGGAGCACACTTTAGCCTGGATCGACATGCTATGATGTTGAAGGAAAAAATAAAAAATAAACAAAAAAATCAGATCAAAACATTTCACTTCTTAAAAAGAACTACAACGTTTGCATTTGAATATTAATATAGTGATATACAAACACAATACAAATACTATGAACAGTATTGTACTTGTTGTTCTGTTTCATGTTCTAACTCTTCAGTCATTTCCGATCTTGTTACTCTCACCTCCCTGACACATCTGCCAGTAAAGTTTCCTCACCTGCTCCTCTCCCCTGATTGGTCCCTGCAGTATTTATACCACTTGATCACCATCATCCTTATTTGCCTGATTACCTAGTTCTAATGTTCTCTAGTGTTTCATTTTTTCCTGTTAGTCTTCCCATTGCTTGCCCATTTTGCATCAAACCCTGTCTGCCACAGAATGACTCAGCCTCACTTCAAGTTTAAAAAAAAATGTAAAAGGAGGTCAAACCAGAGGATTAGGAAACAAAGTAAGTAAAATACTGTGTTCTGATATTACTAAAATGCCTTACAAGTTACTAGAAGTAGTATTTAAAGTACCAAAGATGTTCACTGATGTTCCAAATATCACAAAATGTTTTTGCAGCTCAAAACTTCTTCACTTGCTGAGGATACAGCCCATTATAATGACTGCCAACTATACATACAGTATTCCACATTAAACATTTCAAATAAGTAGAAACTGAAATTTGCTGATTTGCCTTTATTTATTTTTTAGAAATGCAAAGATGTGTGTTACACTGTCATTCAGCTTTTACTTACTCAAATGCCGCGCACTGCGCCCTCCCCAGGGGCCAGCCACTATGATGTGAAAGGAAAAAAAAAATCAGCCAGGACTTTTCATAAGAATTTTTTACAAATACATTTTTGAAGTCATATTATGGATGTACAAACCCAACACAAACAAGACACACTGCTACCAACAGTATTGTACTTGTTCTGTTTCATGTTCTAACTCTTCAGTCATTTCAGATCTTGTTACTCTCACCTCTCTGACATGTCTGCCATTAAAGTTTCTCCACCTGCTCCTCCTCCTCTGATTGGTCCCTGCAGTATTTATATTCTGCTCTTAAAGTTATCGTTGCACTCCTTTCATTCATGTTCACTTATCTTTATCTTCAAGCTGTGACTGACGGGTTTAGTTTTTCCCTTTGAAACAAACTCACTGGGTGCTGGAACATTTCTGCGCACAAGAGGTCCTTCAATCACTTCGCTGCTGTCTTTGTTGACGGCAATGAAGGCGGTGAAAGAACTGCTCACTCCTGATTGGACACTGAGCTGCACCACCTTCTCCTTCACTCTTCCACCTTTCTGTCCTTTGCACTCTCTCCCCTTCATCTCCAGATAGCGAATCCGAGTCCGAGCGCCCAACCTGTGGACTGTTAATCTGCAGTTGAAGGAAAACATTACAGAGTCATAATGTTTCTCATTTTTCTTACATTAGTTTATCAGTAACTTGCATCTACTTTTATGCTATTCGATACATTTTGATCGAAATACCCAAAATGCCCTTTTTACGATTGCCTCTGACACCACAATAGATTTTCCCATGTGCTGGAAAAATGCATGAAAATGTGTAACAATGGCTCCTTGATTTAACACAAACTTAATTATTTCAAAGAAAACTGAGATTACTCATTTTTAATGTTTGTCATCAGTAATGACATACTGACAGCCCTAATACAAATATGAAGAAACTATGGTTAGAAAAAAGTGACTGCACCAATTAACAGCATTAGGTGTGTTATTAACAAACTGTTTCCCAGTAAGTAGTATAATGCTTCTGATAATCTGATATTTTAAACTCAACACATGTAAGCTCATAATTCAAAGCAGAACAATGCTGCCTGTATTAAACTATTTTACCCAGTGTCTTCTGCAGGTCTGAGACTGAAGTGCAGCTGGTTCTCAGAGGGATGACCTGCCAGGCTGTACTTCACTGTCACACAGCCCTCTGCTGCCTCTGAGCTCTGAGACAGAATTACAGTGTTTGAAGTCATGTTAATGACTGTCATCAAATACCTAAACAACAACATGACATGGTGCTGCTCCTACCTGTCCAGTGAGCTGGGCATAAATCAGTGACCTCTGACCCTGGAAAAGTGCTGTGATTGGTGGAGAGAGGACAGTGACAGACACTTCCTTTGGTAAATCCCATGTGACTGAGATGTCGACCACAGCCGGCTGCAGAGCAAATCGCAGCGACTGCATCACCTGAAAAATAATGAAAAACTCTCCAAATCTACACAAACAGCTGAAACAGACATTTTACTCACTGCAGGTCTGATCTCAAATACATATCTGCTGCTACTGCAGTGTTTAACTTCACTTCTAATTGTGTTTAATGTCTTACTTTTGGTTGCATCCTGTCAGTCCCTGTGATGAACTGAGCACGACCTCTTCCTTCCTTGGCCATCCCATTGATGAGAGCAGGGCTGGCCATTTTCCCAATCCCAAAAGAGAAACACCTGCAGTACAACAGTTCAATTTAAGTACATTGAGGACATGTTGGACATTCTGGGAATTGTGTAGATACAGTTGTGTGTTTGTGGTTTCACCTGTGAGAACCTGATTTCTTCTTTACCAGATCTATCACTTCTTTGGTGTTCCTCACCTCTCCATCAGTAAAGACAAACAGCTGGAGAGGAGAGTTGGTACATAAGGGACAGCACATCAGACCCAGAAACACACAGCTTGTGCTGAGAGCTGAGTTAGATTTCAGAAACACAAATGTGTGAGTGTGACTGGTTGTCTGTCTCTCTGTGTTAGCCCTGCGACAAGCTGGTGACCTGTACAGAGTCTAACCTGCCTCTTGCCCTATGACTGCTGGGATAGGCTCGAGCCCCCCTGCGACCCTGAAAAGGATGAGCGGAAGAGATTTTGTTACCTGTCTAGGCTGATTGGGAATGCAGGGCTGGCTGTAAATATGTTTGAGGGGCTGCAGGATCTCCGTTCCTCCCAGATCAGCCTCCATCTGTTCAACTTTCTTCAGAGCCTTCTTCATGGTCTGCTGGCTATACTTCACACTCTTACTGCCATCACACAAACATCCACCAAAACACATATACAGATAATTTACCAAAGACAGCAGAGACTTTCTTAAGCTGACTGATATGACAGAGAGACTTACGGGAAGATGTGTTCATATCTGTAGCCAAAACTGTAAATGTTGAAATAGCAGCCCATTGGTAAGCTCTTCAACAGGAGCAGCAGAGTATCCTTAAGAGAAGAGGGAAAACATGGTGAGACCACTGTGTGAGAGGGACACTGAAAGATTTTTATGTTTGTAATAAATTTTTATGGATACCCTGGCACTGCGGATGCGAGTATTACGCATACTTCCAGATCGATCCATTAAGAACACAAACTCTCCACGTGAAGGCAATGAAGACATCACAGACTGGGGGAACTCAGGGTACAGACTCACCATCACCACTGGATCACCCATCAGACTGCCTGAAAAAGAAGATGGGCAGAACAATTACACAATTTTTTTCCCAACACATTTAATTCCTGACAATGAAATTGCATACCAACAACTTCACTGATTTCCCCTCACCTGCCTCAGCAGAGGCCTGTCCTGCCTCCACCACAGCAGTGGGCTGGTGGCCGTCTTTGAAATAAATCAGCAGCTCAACATCTCTGTCAAACTTGTGTCCTGCAGCCAACTTGACCTGCAGACCACAAACACATTCATATTTAGTTCTCAGTAATCAGTAACAACCACACACAGCAGACACATCAGGACTCTACCTACAGTGGCCTGGGTTTGATCAGTGCTGAGGTACTGGAGGGGGTCCAGGGAACAGTTGGACTCTACTTTAGAGACTGTACAAGGAGAGGACACTCGGGCAGAGAAAGACAGACTGTAGGGCACCAGAGAGGCTGGAACAGAAGTCACCCGGACACCTGCACACAACATCTGGTTAGAAAAGCTGTAAACAACAAGGCTGCTCACAGTCAAATAATTTAAGCTGTTAAGAACCTCTGATCCAGATAAAGGTTTGAGTCTTTAGAGTAAAGATTCTGTAAATCTGAAAATATTTTACAGCTGTTCTTTAAAACAATAAATATGACATCAAAGTCAAACAAGAGTTTTTATTTCAGTAAATATTTCCATGTCTTTTTAAACTGTGGACAGTAGTATGCAAATTAGTTTAAAGCTGCAGAGCTAAATAAACCATCAGAGTTCAACTGACTGAGAACTGTGCATTTGTGCAACATGACAACTTAACTATCCAGCTGTGTTCTGCAAATGATCCACATACTTGCTGAATATTAAGAGAGAGCACTGCAAATAGTTTAATAACAAATAAGGAAATCCACATCAATTGTTTTATCTTAAGTATTTCTGGTCCAAATATTTTGAAGTTTTCCTACCCTCAGGTTGGTATCGAGGGTTGAGCACAGCAGGCAGACAGAACCTCAGCCCATCATCAGCCTGCACAGCCAGCTCAGTGACGTACTCCAACCTGATGGAGGCGCTCTCTCCTGGAGGCAGACTGCCCACACTCAGAGAGAATATATCTGGACTCTGCTCACTCTCCTCCAATAGGAAGGCCTGCTGACCGGAGCTCAGAGCATCATCATACTCCTCACGAGCCTGAAGGACGGAGACACATGTCAGTATCATTCACTGTGTTTCTTGTTGTCTTTAATCTTACTTATAATGAGGTCATATTTACTGTCCATCTCACCTCCTGTTTCTCCTTCACCTCAGCTACAATCTGTGTCTGTCCAATCTTAGCACTGAAATGACAGACAGCAGCATCTCCAGGCAGAGGGAAGACAAAAACAGCCTCTAATGGTTTGTCCTCCTTGTTCTCGTAGTTCAGAGTGGAGACCACTGTAGCCACATGATCCCTCACCTCCAGCTCCACCTCAATGCTCTTCAGAGGAACTGACAGAGAAACAGAATTATGACAAATACATAGATCATACAGCAAGATACTATCATGTGCCATTACAACAAAGAATTATATAGTAAATGGACTAGTTCTTATATAGGACCGGACAGTGTTCTGGGTACAGGTTCTGTCCTGTTTAAAGGCAGCCACCATCATCCCAGTACCAAAAAGAAACATCATCTTAAACCTCAACGACTACAGACCTGTGGCACTGACGTCTGTAGTCGGGACATGCTTCGAAAGATTCGTCCTCCAGCACATTAAAGCCTGCCTACCAGAATTCCATGACAAACACCAGTTTGCCTACAGACCAAACTGATCTACAGAAGATGCCATCAGCACCACACTCCACACTGCCCTGTCCCACCTAGAGCTCCCAGGCACTTATGTCAGGCTTCTGTTCGTTGACTACAGCTCAGCGTTCAATACCACCATCCCCGACATCCTGATTGATAAGCTGGGCTCCCGAAACTTCTCCCCCTAAATCTGCTCCTGGATCAAGGACTTTTTGACCAATTGCCCACAGTTTGTGAAGATGGGTCCTAAACACATCACATTAACGCACCAGCTCCTACATCCCATAAAACAATTGCAGAGCAACAAAAACTGGCCTGTACACATGCCTTTCCCCTCAGTAATTAGTGCTCCTGCAATACCTCAAACCCTTGTGCAATACAATTGTGTTATTTATTAATAGGTATTTATATAACTGGTCCATGAGGAATGTAAATATATTTGCTGTGTGTGTGCTACCTTTCTATTGTATTTTGTACTGCTTCTCTGTTGTATTTCTAACTAGTTCTAACACACTCACTTATTTTATGTATGAATGTATGTATGTGTAGATGTATATGTATGTCTAGGTGTATATGTATGTATATGTATGATAAACACACACACACACACACATATATATATATATATACACACACACACATATATATACACATATATATATATATATATATACATATATACATATACATATATATATATATGTGTGTGTGTGTTTATATATGTGTTTATTACTGTTAGAACTTGTTGTAACGCACTGACCAGCGGCAGCTGTCATAATTTCATCAAGCACTTGTGTTTGATGACAATAAAGGCCTCTGATTCTGATTCTTCTTTTGCTTTTCCACTCTGAGCACTCAAAGCGCTTCAAAACACGTTCACTTCCATGTGTAACTAAGCTAAGTGCACATTTTTATTGTCTAACATTCACACACATTCATCCTGCAAGGCTTGTGTCAGAGAGGTTCAGTATCTTGCCCAAGGATACTTTGGCATGCAGCAGCCAAGAATTGAACCGCTAACCTTCTGATTAGTAGTTGACCTGTTCTACAGCCACCCCATTTCCCAATGTTCAACATACATTTGAAGATTTCATTAATTATAAATGAAATGAGGCTGCAGATAAAACAGAATTCTCTTTGTTTTCTATCAGTACCTGGTTCCTTCTTCAGAGTTAGCAGACCGCAACAGATCATCATTGTACCTGTGAAACAAGAACATGTGAGCTCTTAATGTTGAAATTTTACTGCTGTGTATCCTGGTTATTCCTTAGTGTAGTGACTCAACACCTTTTTTCACACTATAAAATTAAAGTAGGGAGTACTGCACTGTTGACTCACTTTTGAATTAACCAGCAAATGATTCAGTTTCCAAACATTGTTCCACTGATCATTTATTTACATGTTTCAATAATCCATCCACTCATAACCATCCAGCTACTCCAAGGCACACCATACAAGGAAAGATAATTGACATGCAGAAAGAAAGCAGTTAAAAAAAAATCCACTCTCCCTACTCACCCATTCTGCACGCAACCACACCAGAGACCAGGTGAATATATTTCATACTCATTGATTAAACACCACCACTCCTAATCCAAGGAATACACTGCAACACCACATGGCTGCCTAACACCCTTAACTGCATATTTATTCTATACTTGCAATAATAATAATAATAAGAAGAAGAAGAATCATTGTTGTATTTTACAAATATTTCCATGTGAATTTCATGATGTTTTCACTCTGCTTATGATGACCTCGGTGAATGTGAACTACCAGGCTTTCTTTGGTTAGTGGACGCTAGGCTATCATGATATTGGTTATCATCTTTCATGTTTCAGGTATGTGCGCACACATAAAAAGCGGCGTTTCACGGATCGTAGGACTCTTCTTTCACACAAAATGATCCCTGTGAGTGCTGCCTACTCCAGTCACAGACATTATTAGGTGATGATGATAAAAATGTGTTTAAAAATCTATAAAGAATATTTAAAAATATCAGAGCACAGAGCAGTAAAATAAATAGTTTACTTTGAGTTAATTATTTTACTCGGATCTCGGTGCTGCTGATTATTTCTAAGGTGGCAGCTGCACCTCAGAGCTCTGAAACTCTAAACTGGATCCATACTGTAAACCCGGATAAGTTGAATCTACTTTAAAAAAACCAAAGTAACTCATTGCCTTAAATTTTTTAAATAATGAAGCATTAGTTGGATAAGTGCAGTGGACTATGTTCAGTGGACTTGGAATAGAATGGAAGATCTACGTTCAATGTACTAATAACAGAGTTTCAGTAACTGAAGATACTTAGTTTAATCAATCATTCACCACCCATTTACTTAACTCCGCACTACTTCATTACTAGTTGAACTAAATTGTATCTTCTAATTGATCAAACTTATCTTTTATAGTTCATAAAAATCAAAATGTCGTTTAATCAATCAAGATGGGTAAATTAAATATATACAATTTTATTTTTTTTATATCTTTTGCAATCCATACTCTTCCCCTATCCTTTTCAGGGTCGCGGGGGGCGGGCGCCTATCCCAGCTGACATAAGGGGAGAGGAAGGGTACATCCCGTACAGGTCGCCAGTTGGTTACAGGACTAACACACACACACACAGAGAGACAACCTTTCACACCTATGGGCAATTTAGAATGACCAGTTAACCTAACCCCAGTAACTGCACGACTTCAGAATGTGGGAGGAAACCCACGCAAACACAGGGAGAAGATGCAAACTCCACACAGCGAGAGGCCCGGGCCAAGGCAGAATTGAACCCAGACATTCTAGATGCCATTCTAGCTGACGCCTGAATGTGGCAAGACTGATGTCTCTTAATGAGCCTGCCATTCTTAGCCACTCAGTGGTGGGAGAGACTGTATATAAACAGCACCTCTACCTGCCTCCTCTTCACGCTCAGCTGATTGTCATTTCCGGGCTTCCGGTCCCAGTCTCCAGCAGTGTAGCAGAGCTGTATGCTCTTGGCACCCGTATAGGCTGCATTAAGCAGATGTCCTGCTGCGGTGAGTGTTTCCTCTCTTTTTGCATAATGAATGTGTTTCTGAGGCTAACGCTAGTATGGTCACAGGTAAACGTCAGCTAGCTGTTTGCATCGCGTTCCTTTCGGCAGATGCGTGAGCCTGTTTGGAAGTAGGTGAGTTGTCAACTTGTCATCGGGGCGCTGCCAGGGTAGCGATAGCGCAGCTAGCTTGGCTGCGCATAGCTAATTTAATGTTTAGTTTTAATGTGGGTTCATACCCAGTGTTTTAATATATGTGTGTGAGGCATTCACTGCCCTAGTCTAGTTCATTTGTTTGTTTAGCTAATTGTCCTTATCTTTCATTGATTGTGTTTTGATTTTGTTTCAGTTGCTGGAGGCCGTGGTGGTGGCAGTACTGGTGGCTTGGGTGGAGGTTCCCCCTACCCCTTGTCTTCGTGTTTACTGTGATTTTCTGGGATTGGAGTCTTCACTTACCTGGTGTGGTCCTCACGTGTCTGGGTGATTTAGTTTGCTTTGTTTTATTGTTTTGGGACTCCATCACCCCTTGCACTGGTCCCTGTCCCCATAGGGCCCCAGCAACTGGGTAGTAATTTCGTTGTTTTTGTTTCATGGCTTTTTTTGCATTTTAATAACTTTTCTTAAAATAAACTTGTGTTTTAATATTGAACCTTGTCTCTTGCCTCCTTAGTGGGCGAACTTGTGTGCTTTCAGATAAATTATGAAATTCCCAGGGTGGCGTTGTCAGGCAATCCATTAATCAAATTCTGGTTCTTTTATTTACTTACCTTCATCTCTCACTAACAATTATACCATTCATCGCACTCGCCCCCGCCACAGTAGCAAAATGACAGCTGTTTAAGTAATATAAACTCCGTTTATTTCATCAAATAAACGGAGTTTATATTACATTATACTGCAGTATAGGAGCAGGTGATTGGACTTAAAAACAACTACAATAAAAAAGGACATGAAACAGATCAGCTTACTCAGCATTAACAAGTAATGTTCACATACTAGGCAATTTTTAAGTAATATGAACTCAGTATTTTTAAGTCGAATAAAATCTGGGTTTACAGTGCATTTAATGTTTAAGCGTCACTGTCCCGCAGCCTGATAAAGGAGACGTGGAAACTTTTTAGGCACATCAAAGTGAAATGAATCTTGTTGATCAAACAGGTGTGCTTGGTGTGTGTTTGTGTTCTAGTAGTTAAAATTCCAGCTGTGTAAAACGGACTCAAAAGCAGAACAGCAGTGGGGTTAGTGAGGTGCGGCTTAATGACCTGCGCA
>JAMQGT020014580.1:0-51631 GCA_024447675.2 Pterophyllum scalare
TAACCTGCAGCCAAATGTCGATTCTTTTACAATAAGCCACATCCAATTACCCCCCCCAGCACGTACCCCCATCCTGCCATACTTGTATGTTGTTTTGCTTTCCTGGCATAGCTTTAGTGTTCAAAGAGGTGTGGGGATTTATTGCAATTACTCAAATTAACTTGTTTTCTGCCCTTTGGCAAGAAAAGACAAAAGTTTTTGGCTTCGGTTTCAGTTCATCGCTTTGCAGGACTCGCGCTCAGTGAAGTTTAGGTCACAGTCAGCTTTAACATTAAATTTGTGTGAAAACGTTTAAGCTCTAAAGTGATGACGAATGACATCTGCAGCTTCTGCAGCAGTCAGTTGTGGCATTATCAGGAATAATGTGTGATAACAACGTTGTATTTTCAAAGTTCTGGATGCATTTTCGATCTCTTTTTAACTACACGAAATTGACAGGGCTTAAAAATATATTTAGGCTGTTAAAAGTGAAGCCAGATGAAGCTTACATCCACTCCACTCCAAACGTTTACAGATAGAAGAGGGGAAATGCTCATTTAAAAACTGCATTTTGTATTCACTCTGGTTATTTTTTATCTAATATTAAAATTTGTGTGAAAGTGCGTGACAAATATGCAAGAAAAAAAGTAAGAAATCAGGAAGGGATTTTTTTTTTCTTTTACAGGACTGTGTGAACAAGGAACAAAAAGTTACAGTAAATTATTTGGTAATTTCCATTACCTGTCCACTGTGTGAGTCACAGCACAATTAGATATTAACCGTAATGTGCCGTTTGATTGACAGAGTGATACAAGCAGGACTCAACGTGCATTGTGTGGTTTTTGTAAGGACTTTGACGTGTACGGAGAGGCTGTGCGATACAGAGAAACAAAACCAAAAGCTCTGTGCAGAACAGCCCCACTGAGGGAGGCTCTGGAGGAACAAGAAGTCCCGACACAAATGCAGAGACGAAGCCTGAACTTCAATAACGATCAGCAAGTCTTTCACAATCCTTACATAATACAGCAGCAGGTACTTTTGCAGTTAAATATACTGAGAATTTGGGTTCTTCATAACTCATGGGGGCAAAACACTCCACCTCAGAATTACTGGACAGAAATATATTGTTTTTACTGTGATGCGTCCATAAAGAATTGGACTTTCATGATTTATTGTTTAAATAGCTTTATTTTACACAGATTAGGAGAGATTCCCTGGAAATACCTTTTAGACTTTTAGACACCCTGAGGGGTTAGACTGGCTTCATTCCATCAGATGATTTCATGTGGTAGCACTGGTAATGATCCGCTAGCCATTACAAGCCTCAAGCAATTTTGAACTGAAATTAAATTACTAATGACCTCAACAAAGGAAGACCGTTAAACTTAACAGAGGGAGTTGAAAGAAACTTTTTCCCTAAAGTATTCTGTAATTTTTAAGTTTAAAAGAACCCTTCCTACCTACAAGTGGCACTAAAAATATTTAAGCACTGTGTAAACCTTAGGGCGTTGTAGATTTGATCAGATTTGGCATACACCGCACCCTAGATACACCCACCCTTTTTTTTTTCTAATCAGATAACTGAGTCTTAAAGCCTGCCTGCTGGTACACACATTAAAGAGATAAAAAGGAAGGAATTTCTGGCAATAAAAAGCATAAAAATGCAGCACAGCAGTCACCAACTCAGTTATATGCCCTCTCTGATTCACTATAAAATGTAAAAACATTAAGTACATTGATAAATTGATAAATGCAACCATTACAGACTACTTAACCTGAACTAAAGGCAGAGTAGAACACCCTTATTAGTGCTCATTCCCCCTAATTTAATCTCCCTTTTATGATTCCAATATTTTTCTCAGATTAAAGGTGTTCACTGGGGGCCTTTTTCTTTACTTAGCCAAGTGACCACCAAAGAACTATTTATGAAAAAACTTTATTGTCATGAACAGTATTACAGTTACAGTAAATGGTATTGAACCATAACTCAATAGTAGCCATCCTCAAACAGCTAGAAGGTTCACTCTGACCTCTTAAGAAAATCCGAAATGCAGCATTGGTAGTTTGAGGATGAACTACATAACTGACAACCCTGAATAATGAAACACTGACATCACTTCAACAATTCAAAGCTTGTCAATATTCAAGTAAAAAATAAAACGGACATTCACGCACACATGAACACACGATGTTGATGAAAACTTAGAAGAAGAAAAATAAGGCTCAACCAGCACGGACTACTTCCCAGAAAGAAGTGGATACATCTCAGGAAGCACTTTGACACCAACTGTTGAGCGCAAAAAAAAAAAAGTTCAGTAAAGAACAATAAAAAATGGACACAAAAAACAGTTAAGTTCAACTGTAAAAAATAAAAGATTTTTTTTTAAAAAAGCAACTGTGCCTGAAGGGTTTTTGTTTAATGCAAATTGTAAACGGTTTGCCATGCATTCAGCACCCTCCACAGCTCGTGAACAGCGTGCTAAATAAACCAAACTCGTTTTCTTCCCAAATGTCAGAATCTGTACACAACTGCTTGATTAACTTCTGCCCCCCTCCCCGCTCAAATGTTTGGGTGCTGGCAACAAAAACTACCCAGCAAACATGGAACCACCACAAAAGTGAGGCTACACACAAAACATTACTTGTGGAAGTGACAGTCCTACCAAGCAAAAATCAGCTTAAACACCTACAGTTAACACCGGTAAAAGAAGCTATACTAAGCGTGACCTCATCAAAATAGTTTGGAATGGTGCATAAACAGTATGTATAATATTTTATGTATAAATAAGTATTATATTAGCATGAAAAGGTTTCTGTCAAGGTAACTTTTGATTCACTCCTTTTATTTAGCACACAAGTGCTGGAAGTATTTGATGCAGAGTCCATCACACGGAGTGTCTCAATTTGCTTAACAGTAGAGCTGCAACCAGCACTTTTTTTTTTTTTATCTGCAATGCTGTTTTCATGATTAGTCATTTGACAACAATGACAAATTTCCTTTTTTCACGACCAGTCAAATAATAAAAATCCAATACCTGGCCAGTATACAAAGGAAAAAGAAACTTCCTCACTTGCAAACATTCAGGATTTGCAGTTGGGAGTACAGTAACAATTTTATTCTTAATTTTTTAAGCAAGTGACTAATTGTTTCAGTACTACTTACCAAGGTACTTCCTCATATTTTAAGTGCTCTAAGCACTTTGCCCCCATAGAACATATATATTCATTCCTATGAAAATGGCTGGGATGCTCAAGTGTCTCAGTAATGGAAGGCAACGTGGCTTTAGGTCCCAAGGTCCAGTTCCCCCCCCTTTTTTTTCTTTTTAGAATGAACTCAACACAACTTATACATTGGCTCCTATAAAAATGCAACATAACTGAGTCTATCACACTATAAAGAATGGTGGAAAGAGTAGCATTATTATAACTTGGACCTGTAACTTTGGTACACTCATTGAAAGATGTATGTGCAGATAATCCACCCACAGAGAGTAAGAAAGAGAAAATGCCACCAGATGAATTTAACTCAGTGACATTTTGACACTTGCAGTGCTAAACTGGTTGTAATACAAGTCTAACAATTCCCTTGTATTTTTTTTCCCTTTAGCATAACCTTTAATTAACCCAGATATGACAATAGCTTTAAAAAAAAAAAAACACATCTTGGTGTTTGGCAGCTGTGAAAGTCACTTCTTGTCAATCGAAATTGTTCTGAGGCAGACTTCATTTCTCAATCAGGCCTCCGTCTTTCAATTTGAAGTAGAAAAATTTTTCTAAAGTATTGGCACACTTGCAGTACTCGCTGTCTGGGGGGTTGTACTCGCGACAGTTGGTGATGATTCGCTGTAGGTCAGCAATAAAAAGTTTCTTGGTCACGTAGTATCTGTTCTTCAGTCTGTCTGTCATAGTCTTTAGGTCTGTGAGGGCAAAATAAGAAAAAAAAACCCACCCAAAAACATTAAATTAAGACGTAGTGTCTTACATACCACAAACAAGAACTATAAGGCAGAGCTGGAGCTAATATACAACCACAATTCCAAAAAAACATTGGCATGATAAAATGTAAATAAAGAGCAGAATCCAATGATTTGCAGATCTCATAAACCCATATTTTACTCACAACAGAGCACAGAAAATAAGCTCATTTTGAATTTGATGACAGCAACACATCTCAAAAAAGTTGGGACGGGCAACAAACAGCTGGGAAAGTAAGTGGGACTAAACAGAAACAGCTGGAGGAACATTTTGCAACTAATTAGGTTAACTGGCAACAGGTCAATAACATGATTGGGTATAAAAAGAGCCACTTCGAGACCAATCTAGAAAAAAAACTGCATAAATTGTGGAACAATTTCAGAATAATGTTCCTTGATGTGAAATCGTGAACACTTAATATCTTAGTGCGCAAGTGACAAAGTCAAAAATCAATACTGGGTTCCTGTGATCTTTGTAAACTCAGGCAGCACTGCATTAAAACAGGCATACAATGGGGAAAAAGTATTTGATACACTGCCAATTTTTCAAGTTTTCCACCTACAAAGAATGGAGAGGTCTAATTTTTAATCATAGGTACACTTCAACTGAGAGAGACAGAATGTAAAAAGATCCAGGAAATCACATTGTATGATTTTTAAATAATTTAATGCAATAAAATGCAAATAAGTATTTGATACAATAGAAAAACAAAATTTAATATTTGGTACAGAAACCTTTGCAATTACAGAGGTCAGACGGTTCCTGTAGTTCTTGACCAAGTTTGAACACACTGCAGCAGGAATTTTGGCCCACTCCTCCATACAGATCATCTTGAAATCCTTCTTACGGAGCCACCCCTTAGTTGCCCTGGCTGTGTGAGGTCAATGTCATGCTGGAAGACCCAGCCACGACCCATCTTCAATGCTCTTACTGAGGGAAGGAGGTTGTTGGCCAAAATCTTGCAATACATGACCCCATTCATTCTCCCTTCAGTACAGTGCAGTCATCCTGTCCCCTTTGCAGAAAAGCACCCCCAAGCTTCACGGTTGGGATGGTGTTCTCGGGGTTGGACTCATCCTCTTTTCTCCACACACGACGAGTGGAGTTGATACCAAAAAGCTCTATTTTGGCCTTATCTGACCACATGACCTTCTCCCATGCCTCCTCTGGATGGTCCTTGGCGAACTTCAAACGGGCCTGGACATTTGCTTGCGTGAGCAGGGGAAACTTGTGCGCCCTGCAAGATTTTAAATTCATGACTGCATAGTGTTTTAATAACGGTCATCTTTGAGACTGTGGTCCCAGCTCTCTTCAGGTTATTTACCAAGAACCCCAGTGTAGTTCTGGGCTGATTCCTGATCTTTCTCAGAATCATCCATATCCCACGAGGTGAGATCTTGCCCCAGCCCGAGGAACACTGACAGTCATCTTGCGTTTCTTCCATTTTCTATTAATTGCGCCAACAGTTGTTGCCTTCTCACCAAGCTGTTTGCCTATTGTTGTGTAGCCCATCCCAGCCTTGTGTAGGTCTACAATTTTGTCCCTGGTTTCCATAGACCGCTCTTTGGTCTTGGGCACGGTGGAGAGGTTGGAGTGTGTCTTTTATACAGGTAACAAGTTCAAACAGGTGCAATTAATACAGGTAATTAGTGGAGAATAGGAGAGCTTCTTAAAGAAAAACTAACAGGTCTGAGAGCCAGAATTCTTACTGCTTGGTAGATGATCAAATCCTTATTTCATGCAATAAAATGCCAATTATTTAAAAATCATACAATGTGATTTTCTGGATTTATTTAGATCCTGTCTCTCACAGTTGAAGTGTAACAAACACTTCCAGAAATCACTGTCTGAACATGCCGTTCCATTCACAAATGCGGGTTAAAGTGCCATCGTCCAAAGCAGAAGGCATATGTGAACATGATCCAGAAACACCACTGTCTTCTCTGGGCCAAAGTGCATTTAAAATGGACTGAGGCAAAGTGGAAAACTGTTCCGTGGTCAAAATAATTAAAATCTGAAATTCTCTCTGGTAAACATGGAGATCCATGCATCCTGCCTACAGTTCAGACCTTTCACCAAGTGAAGACATTTGATGCATATGAAACCAATAATATAACAAAAAAGACCCAGGACTGTTGGGCAGCTACAATCCTGAGATGTTTGGATTGTTGTTAAAAGACGGAGGGGCTGCTACACAGTGGTATACTGTTCCAACTTGAGACATGTTGCTGCAATCAGATTCAAAATAACCTGCTTTTCCCCTTAAAAATTGTAAATTTTCACAGTTTAAGTATTTGATTTTTTTCTGTGTATTATTGTAAATAAAATACAGGTTTATTTGTAAACCATTGCATTTGTTTTTATTTAAGTTTAACAAGTCTTCCCAACTTTTTTTTTTTTTTGGAACTGGGGTTGTATCATCTAAGAGGCTTGCTCACCGATAGGGAAGCGGATGATTTCATAGTAATCTGGAGCTTCAGATTTCTTCACTGGTTCCATGAAGGGCCAGGCATCAGGATGAGTCTGCAGAGGTGACAAAGTCCAAATTAGTCTCTGTTGCTTTTTGTGTATCTGTGTGTGTGTGTGTGTGTGTGTGTGTGTTCCTGTCTGGTGTTAGCTGGGGCCTGTACTAGCAAGCAAGTTCAACACACCAAGGATCTCTCTTCCTTAATTGCCTTTACTTAACCCAATTTTGGGGTTATCAGGTTAAACACACACAAAGGTGGTTATCAAGTCACAAAGCTTATTCAGAGTTTCTTAACCCAGCTGAGTACAGTCACATGAAAGAGGCAGTGTTGGCAGCCTATGACCAATCACAAACATGGGTAAGCTTATTGGTAGCAGTTGACTGGAGCATCAAATTTTACAAAAATTGAAAATTATAATGTTAGATAAAAGTATTGAGTAAAAGCCACAAATTTGCTGCATCCAAAACAATACTGTGATAAGAAAGTCACTGTATGTAGGTTTTAGAATAAATATGGAACATAAAAACTGAATTCAAACTCTTGAGTAGAAGTACTTGCAAACTTTTTTATAAAGTCTTGATGCATGCTCAATCATCCAGGTAAGGAAATGACAGAAAAAAAAATAGTTGTTCATGTGGACGTAGTGTTTTTAGTGGGAGAAATGTTTCGTCACTCATCCAAGTGACTTCAGCCTCAGCTGACTGCAGGTTTCCCAACCTTATAAACAAACAGTAGATTAACTCCAGGCCAGTGGCCACTGTTTGAATGATTAGGATGTACACATCCTGGATAGGGAAGAATGCTGGTTTGAGTGGGGAGTCAAGGAGGTCATTGATGTGAAAAGAGAACGGCCATCTCTTAACCAAGGAGGGGGCCTTGCAGTACATCTTAAGCATCTTACAATGCTGTGATTGCAGCCATTCCCCAACTCTCTGTGACTGGTTCTCATGGCCAGTGATGACAATTTGCACTCTAACAATCATGAAACTGGGGAAACCTGCAGTCAGCTGAGACTTAAGTCTTCACTCGGATGAGTGATGGCCAGAATCAACTTTCTGTGATTTGTATAAGGTCAATAGCTACAAGAATAAGGAGCCCTTTATTAGGATAATGTCACAATTTTAAAGGCTTATAAAACAATAGAATTAGTTTAAACTTGCTTGCAGCCAACCCAGGGAAGGGAATCAAGGGCAAAAAAGAAAGTTGCTCTTAAGAACTGGTGTGTCTTATTGGTGTTTAGCGAAGGACAAAGATGGTCTTAGCTTTACGCTATCTGGATGTGCAGCATAAGTTAACAGGGCACACTGACATGCTAAGTAGTTAAACATCATAACAGTGAAAATCTAGTGTTAACCCTAAAGTTAAGCCCCAAATACTGCTTCCTGATACAGGCCTCTGGTGACCCTCACCTTTATCTGAGCCAGGAGGTTCTTCAGCATGTTGTATAGCACATCAGGGTCCTTTACCTCTTTTCTGAAAAACAAAATAATTATATTTTTATTATACACACACACACACACACACTTTCTTTTGCTTATCCTTTTCAGGGTTGCAGGGGGGCTGGAGCGTATCCCAGCTGTCATAGGGCGAGAGGCGGGGTAAACCCTGGACAGGTTGCCAGCCTGCCGCAGGGCTAACACAAAAAGACACTCACTCACACCTATGGGCAATTTAGAATCACCAATTAACCTAACCCCAGTAACTGCATGTCTTTGGACTGCGGGAGGAAACCGGAATACCCAGAGAGAACCCACGCAGACACAGGGAGAACATGCAAACTCCACAAAGACGGATTCAAACCCAGGACCTTCTTCCAGGACCACCCACCCACCATACTGCCCTACATCCATCCACAGAAATATAAATGACAAATAAGTAATAAGTAAAATGTTAACTATGTTTAGAGGGCTTGTAGATTTTAAAAGATACAACAAAAAAAAAAAAACTAACCTTTTTACATTTTATGAGACACTGATGTGCTGCTGAATCTGTACCACAGTCTTTACAGAGGGTAAAGTTAGGTGAATATATTTTTGAACATTGAGAATATTGATATATTCACATTATAACAGAATCATGACAATAAAATTTACTTCAATAAATAAATTGCATATTTTAGTAGGTCTTTTTTTTTTCTTCACACTTCTGTTCCGTCTTTAGAAAACTTTTGTTCACTCGATTCTGCTCAGCTGAGCTTTGTTTAGTTCACTGCGCAATCATTTTGAAACCTTGAACCGTTCAGTGCCAGTGTCCCTGTAGCACAGACATCAGAGAACATCATTTCAAAATATATCCAAAGAGTTTACCCTTTGTCCTTGTTACTGGGTTTCCAGCCTGTCTCTCCTAGATAGAAAGACCAAAAACAAAACAAACAAAAAAAATTGTAAGTAAAACAGTAATACTGATTATGTATTGTTCAGGGTACACACAAACACACAAAAAACAAAAACACTCACTTATGCCTGGAATGCTCTCTACTGGGATCTGTCGCACTCCCTCTTTGAAGCAGGTGAGACCTGGGTAAACCTTTCTGATCTGGCTCTGTTTCCTTTCAATCAGTTTCTTAATAATCTATTGACATTTTCAAATTTATGTAATATTAGAAACAGAGCTGTACACACACAAAAAAAAATCATGTAATGTTCTACATTACATGATTAATAAAAACAACTCGCGTACCTCCTTCTGTCTTTTAATGATATGAGAAAGCTCGGTGTACGGGATTCTAGGGTTCAGTTCGCACTCCATCAGGGTCGCTCCCTCATAGTCTTTGATGTATCCAAGGTATCGACTCTTCGGCACTTTGATGTCTTTGGAAAAGCCCTGCAGGGGGAAGAAGGGACAAAAAAAACAAAAAACAACAATAACAAAAAAAAATTAATGGAAGGACAAGAAGGAGAGCAGGAACAGAGGGGCAGTTAATGCACAAGTCATGCCTGCAGTACCTGCTTCTTGAAGTAGCCAATGGCATACTCATCAGCATAGGTGAGGAAATAGAGGATGTTGTGTTTGATGTGGTACTCCTTAAGGTGATTCATCAGGTGGGTACCATAGCCCTTGAAGAGACCAGAGAGAAAATATAGTATTTATAAAAGAAATTCCAATCATATTCTCCTCTTCCCAACTACCAATACTGCTCATGTTAAAAGATTACACGGAGTAATTGTGAGGAGAATTAAAAAAAAAAAAAAAGAGCAGAGAAGCTGGCACTCAATATTAAGGGATCAATATGGTACATTGTGACTGTGCTGCATTTCTTTTTTTAATAGTAATGTGTAGGCTGGTCTTTCTGAACTGAAAACTCTTACTGAGCATAAATGAAGCCTTTATTACCTTAACTTGTTCATTGGATGTGACGGCACAAAAGACGATCTCTGTGAAGCCCTGAGTGGGAAACATCCTAAAACAGATGCCTCCAATTACGCGGCCATCTTTGATAAGGGCTAGGGTCTTGTGCTTCCTGTTAAAAAAAAAAAAAAAGAAGAAGAAAGAAAAAGAAAAAGAAAATGGAAATGTCAGAGAAGTGCATGGGTCTAAGGTGGCATGACATGGGAAAAGAATATCAGACTTACGGGTCAAACACCAGTCGTGTTATGTACTCTTTGGGCATGCGAGGTAATTGATGAGAAAAGACATTCTGTAGGCCAACCAGCCACATCAGGATCTTCTTGTTTGACTTCTGGGAAAGTGAGTTTCCAATGACATGAAACTCAATGATTCCACGTCTCTCCTCCAGCCTGGCAGTTTCATCCCGGGCAGCGTTTGGTGTCAGCAGATTAGTCTAGCAATACGTTTAAAAGAAAAAGGATAATCAGAAATACTTATTAACTGAAAGGTGTGCATGTGTAAATGGAATTTAACTGACTGACCTCTGGTCCAAGCATAGCAGCAGGGTCAGTGATTGTCATCATGACTTCATTGACCAGCTCCATTGGTATGTCTCCCATCACACGAATCCGCTTGGCATCCTCCAGTGTCAAAGTCTCAGGAAGTTTACGCTTTTCTCCTGAAGAGAGCAACACTCAGATCAAAGCAATGAAAAGCATATACACTAGCTAACAATGACCTACGAAACATCACTGTTTGATTAAAGGTGAAAGGCAAAAAATTTTCTGTACCTCAAACATACACTGATCGGCCACAACAGTAAAAACCAGTGACAGGCGAAGTGAATATCGAACATTGCACTAGGAAACCTTAGAGCTTAAAATTCATAAGGATGCTACTTTGATGAACAGCAATACCTACACATTGTTACGGACCAAGGACATGGCAGTGACCTTCCCCACCACACTGGAAAAATAACTGTTCAGAAACTTAAAGAACATTACAAGGATCCCATGGTTCTGCTCCACCCTCTGACTGCCCATCCAGCTGTACATCCATAGGACATGCTGAAACATGACTCATCCCAACACCAGACATCACAAGATATTTCCAGAGGTCCTGTGAAAGGTTTTAATCTTATGTCTGCGCTTTAAAGTGATGGGGAATTAAAGCAGAAGAGCAGGGCTCACACACCTGTTTTGGGCTCTATGCTTCCAGTGTCCATGCTGCCCAGAGAAGAGCTGCTGTTCAGACACTTTGACAGAGCAGGGGAGCCAGACACTGAAGCAGGACTGATCACTGCAATGACAGACAAGATTAACATAATTATAAACTAAACAACAGTAACCAAGGCTTCAGTCACACAGGCCTAGAGACCATTTAGGGACCCCCTGGCACCAACGGGTTGCTCAGGAAAAATGCATATTCCCTGACCGGCTGGTGAGTGATTGATGGCAGTTGCTAGGTGAAAGTCGCCCCAAAGACGGTGCTGCACCAAAAATGTCCTTGTGATTGCTTTGGTCGCTAGCAGCATGCTGCAGTCGCCTATAGTTTGCCCGAACATTTGACTTTAGAGTAAAAGTTACGCCTCGCGCTGCAACAAACACATTTTAAAAAAGGTGCAACTGTATCACTGCCTCACCTGTCTGATGTCCCAGCTGTGAGCCATCTGAGGCAGGCATCGTGAAATCAGCCTCCCATATGGGTGAATTCTCACCATAGATTTCCTCCTCCAGCATTGACAAAAACCTGATGACACACGTGCACAAATGTAATAACCACAGAGCGATCCCACGAGATGAACGCAGATTTGTATTATGTGAGCACTGTCCAATGCTAATGTCAACAAATGGAAATCTATGCCAAACACATGTATGAAAATAGACTGACAGCCATCCTGTAGCTTTCCAGTTGTTCCTTTTCGTTAACTCAAAAAACAAGCATACACCATTTCGAGAAAGCATGCCCTTACTTGGGGAAATGTGTGAGGATAAGTGTGCGTTTCTCTGGTAGCAGTTTATCCTTCTCAACTCTGAACTTCTCCAGGAGCTGGCGTCGAGTAACGGTGAAGATGGACTTGAGCAAGTTCCGCCCGAACACCTGAGTAGTTTCATAGCGCGGTAAGCTGTCGTTGCTTTGTGGAACATGGCAATAGCACAACCACCTGCGGTCATAAGAAGAAACACTGATTATACAGACTGACATATAGCAGTCATTACAGAGCTCCAACAACTAAATGTACGTACAAGTTTTGTGTAATATCAAATAAACACACCTAGTGTAGTCCACTTTGTAAGCCGTCCCATCATCTTTCTGGGTACGCTGACGATACTGCGTAGGGGTCTCAAGCTTCCAGTAATTTAGGCACAAAAGGAACATCTTTGACAGTTCAAACATGGTCTGCCTTTCCTTTGGTGCAAGGTGGCTGAACTTATATTGGACAAAATTCAAAACCCCCTTTGAAAAAGAAAAAAAAAGGGGGGGTAAGATATTTAAAGAGGTCTGTGCTCACCAAACAGTACACACTGCTTAAGACCAACACATTCACTAAAGCCATTGTCAGGTTTAAATGTACCTGCTCAATGTTGGGTTTCTCAAAAGGTGGGCTTCCAAGGGATCCCTCTACAACTGGCTGGCTCATCTGAAGGATGCATTTCCTCAGCAGCTTAAGGAAAGAGGGAAGAAGTGAAGAGCCGAGTTTATTTTAGAACAGGAGTTAAAAAAAAAGTCGCACACATCAACTTCTGCCAACCGAACCATTATCCCAATCACACTGATGTGAGATTGACTTTTGCCTACCTTAAAAAGGTAGAAATAGACCTGCTTGGTATCAGTGTCTTCTTCTTTGTGCACAGACATAAAAAGGTTCTCCACATCAACCACCATCCCCAACAGCCTGTTAATCTCATCCTCAGACACATTCTCCAGATGGGAGACATGATCAGCTGTAATCAAAGCATAAAATAAAAATGTAAGTACATAACTATAAGACATTTTTACAATTACAAGATTGCCAGAGTGAACAGTATGTGAATGCTAGTTTGCACCCAGAGCATGTCCACAGCTGCGGCAGGGCTCGCTCAGGCTGGCTGCTTGCTGTTGCAGATCAATACGTGTGGCTGATGGTGGGTTCGGGTTTTTCCATCCATTGCACTTGCATGTGTCATTAGCCTGAGAATACGCAAATAAACCATATGCATCGATTTAAACAGTAACACACTGCTTTTGTACGTCAATGAATGACTGTTCGGTTAGGCTAACAATAAACGCGTCTTTAGGGATTTCGTGTGAATAATATAGTAAACACGAGATTGCCTGTATGGCTAAAAACCGATACGGCAACGTGTATGTTAGGTTTTCGTACTGTGTTTGTTTCTGATTATATACAGTAATGCTAATACTACCCGAAGAGTGCTTTGTTGTGGTGAACTTTGTCAGGCTATGCTAGCTACCTTGCATGCGGAGAATACGCCAAGTTTCTCAAGCTTCTTCGCCCGTGGGAAAGCTCGGACTTGGGCTTTCTTCTGGCTTGCACGTTGTTGCTGGCTAAGTCCTGGTCTGACCGGGTCACTATTCCCTGCCCCGGAGCCTGTAGCAGCAGTACTGGAGCCCGCTGACCCAGCAGACTGGGCTTGAAGAAGCCGGGGTTGTAAGGCCTGTGCCGCCGGGTCCGACATATCCACGCTGCTACAGCCTTCCTCAGCTCCTTTAGCTCATATGTTGCATTCACGTTCTGTCTAGAAAGTTGGATTTAATAGAATCGCAGCACAGTTATTTTGTGCTGTCTATGGTTTGAACCTATCTCCTTTTTCAGATTTATTAAACAGTGCCCCTCCCCTTAATGGACCCCAACCAGAAAAATCCGCCCACAGGATAATAGATCAAACGAATCTGCTCGGAGTGAACATCAAGGGTTTAGGTTTTTCCCTTGATACGCTAAACTTCTGCGTGTGTAAGACAGGTCAAAAGAACTAAATAAGTTAAATTAAGCTTCAATATATTGCTAGTTACATATTCTTCCATTTTAAATGCTTTAACCTAAAATGTTATCAGAGCTCTCCGCTCGCCTGCCTTCCTGATTTTTAGTTACCAGGTTTATACCCTCTACTGGTTATAGTGGGGAACTGTAGCCATCTAAGCGCTATCACAGTTTTTATAACTAAAAGGAGGCTCTAGAGGTCAGTGTAGACGAAGAGATACGCAATGGAAAGGTTTAAACGGAAGTGTTATTATGGCCACATCAGGTCAATTTAAGATTTTAAAATTCCTTTAGGATTATTATAGCTGCTTCATTTGGGCATAAAACTTTATCCAATAGGACAAACTTAGAAGATGCACTTTTACTGGGTTAATCAAATTATACTATTTTATTTATTGATTGATTGATTTACTTATTATAGGATCCTATAGGAATAACATTAGTTTCAAAATAAAATACATTTTGACTAAGGAAAGACTAAATATATGTATAGTTTAAGACAGTCTAATTTAGGATTAAATAGCACTACCCTACTACATGACCGGCTACAGACATGTCACCATAACAGCTGACAGCAACAGGCCTCACCTGTGGTGATAAAGATTATAATCTTTTTTTTTTTTGGACAAATTAAACATTTTGTGCATATCAATTTCCAAAATGTTAAAATGTGAGTTCAAGGAACAAATTCTGTCCATATTAATTATATAGTTCATTTATATTAGTTGCTCCAAATGGTAGTGGTTTACACATATGCTTACTAAGTTGGAAGTTGCCAGCTCAATTTCAGCCAGAGATAGAAATCCCCTTTAGGCGTGTGTGTCAGCAAAGCATCAGGTGTAAAACTCTGCCAAATCAAATATGCAGCGCTGCCCACCATGATGACCCCTTATGACCATGGAGCAGTCAAAAGTAGCTTTTATATACGTCTTGATGCATATTCAATTATCCAGGACAGGAAGTCCCAGAGAATTGATTCTGTTCACCTGGACGCATCGTTTTCACTGAGAGAAATGTTCAGTCATTCATCCAAGTGACTTCAGTCTCAGCTGACTGCAGGTTTCCCCAACATTAGAAACTGTGCAGTTGCATAACCAACAGAACTAGGACCAATGACTAACAACGGACCGTGAGCTCACTTTCATGATTGTTAACATGCAAATTGTCACGCCCATTGTTCAGTGACCATGAGTACCATTTACTGAGTTGTACATGAATTATATAATAAAAATGTATATGTGTACATGTGTGTGATACGTCTAGAGCTTATAGAGCTTGGATGAGATGGCTAAAATTTATGTGCCCAAAATTTATATGTACCGCATCTAAACCTTGTTTTGCAGAAAACTCTCTTCACTAAAGACTTTATTAAAAAAAAAGTAAACCCATATTGACCCTTCACTGAGCAGCCCTATTTCGGCCCTATTTCACCGATCTCTTCAGATGCACTTGAATTAGCTAAGGAATTACTATATTAGTCAGCGTGTGTTTATAGCCAAGAAAGCAAAACTCGTTTAAATAGAAGTCTAATCTTCAGAAAACCTCAGGCTATCTAAAGCCCCTGAGAACTAGTAAAAATAACAAAAATGACAATTTGTGACCAGCTATACATAATACATGGTATGTAAACTCTGTCAATCAGTGGGATCAAAGATAACAATTAGTAAATATCACTTCAAATACTGAATAAAGGCTCCTCGGCCACAACAGTGCAAATCGTAGTTGCCATTACTCGTGGAAGCGGTTGCACTTATTAGAAATTAGTTGATTAGATAAAATGATTAAACAGACATACAAAGAAAGATACCTTCCCCCTGTTTATTCTTAAAATTACATCTTCCTTCTTCCTCCTCTACCCATGACCCAGCCTCCCCATTATCCCCCACCTGAAAGCAGCGACTGCTGCCCCAAGTTCTGTTGTGCTAGTCTTTGATGCCATAACAGGAAGACGACAACAGCATTGAAAGCAATCCCTCCCTGATATGAATACAAATAAAGAGAGAAAAGAAAAAAGAAAAAAAAAAGCTGAGGATAACATCTCAATTCACCAAATGATGATAGAACCAGTGCATTTAATACCATAGATCTCAAGAGAGAAAAATTAAGACAGAAAAACAAAAAACACACACAAAAAAAACCAAAAAAAAAAAACAAAAAGAAAAAACCATCACAACATAATTAAGGTTGACAAAACATCGTGTAGAGATTGGGAAGATAATGTTTTGACAAGAACTACTGTTTGATTATAAACTTGAAAAGTCTGATACAAATACAGCAACATGTTTTCAGTACACAGTTGTGATTTTGGTCAAGAAAACAAATCTTGCTTTATGTATTTGCCATTTTACAGTGATGATTCAAAGACATTTCATTAATGCTAAAATTACACAAGTGACAATGTTATTAAAGTACTACTTTATATTGTTTAATAATATGGGTGGATGATTGTAAAACCTGAAAGACTAGGCTTTAAAAATCATACTGACCAGCCTGTGTAAAGGAAACTGAAAAAAGAAAAGAAAAAAAAATAAAGATAGTAATAATGATGTATTTCAATCTACACAGCTCTATCAAGAAAGATTTGTTTCCGTTCCTCTTCTCTTGGTAGAAACCTTTTCCAGAAATCTGACCAGGAAAGTGAAGTGAAGGACGCTGCATGCACCTACATGTGAGTTTTAACTGCGTCTTAAGACCGTGATGGGGAAAAAAAAAAAAAAACTTCAGAAATTTACGGTGCATGAAAAAGAGTCGGGCAGAATAGAAGGGACAGGACCAGCAAACCTGCTTATATTCCTTCCTGTTGCAATTTTTTTTTTTTTCCTGTTACATAAATACAGAAACAAAAATGAGCTAGATGGCGCTACTAAGTGCCACTGGAAATGACTGCGCTTTGTTTTGTTTTGTTTGTTTTTTTTCCTTCTTCCATGAATGGGATTCGTTTTCCCTCCCCAAGATGACATCAAGGGTCCATCATCAATAAAGAAGTCATGGATTGGCAAGTCCTGGGGTTGAAACATGATTCTGTAATTAAGTTGATTTCTTGATCTGTTGCTTGGTTTATCAGTTTAAACCATCAGTGGGGTATGGCAGTTTATTGGCCAGTGGATTCATTTGCCAAACAGTTAATTGGTGCTGTGTTGCTCATAGGGTAGTTGGTCCGACCAAGGCTTGGTTTGACCAATGGGACGTTGTTTGACAGCTGGCTAATTTCTGGTCTGGTTGATCGAAGCTTTAGATTGGTTGCATCAGCCGATTCACAGCATTAGTTGCTGCCCCCACAGCACTGGCCACTTCTGCCCTGTGGTGCAGCTTCCTGCAGGTCCACGCCGCCTCTGGCTCGGCCACCGGTGCCTGCTCCACCCTGAGGCTCGTTCTTCGGAAGCTTCTTGGCTGTTTAGTGGTACAAAGTAAAAAGGCTTAATTTCTGTACTGTTTTAACATTACACCAACATGACACTAAGGCTCCAACAAACTGATATTTTCATTTGTGATTGATAAAAAAAATTTTTAAAAAACAAAAAGAACAAATTTATGCATTGTTCCCCTGGCATGGAGTGCTATTTTTCCATATAGAATTTTTCTGGTAATGAAAAAAATGGCACCTGCTGTGTCATGCTTAAAGTGCCAAAGAAATTGATCTGGAAAATATCCATTTCCAGGCATCTCAAAATACCCAAACCTTGTTGTGGGAAGTTTCTTGTAGGAACAAATTTCTTTTACTGAACTACACCTGCAAACTTAGAAGGTGCCAATCTGCAGAAGCAAGCACTGATACTGACAGAAAGAAGACAGCTCACACCATCACACCATGGGGCAGGTCAAAGGTCATCTGGATGGATGATGGTGGAATATAGAGAAAATCAGCCAATTCCCTTTCACAATCTTATAATTGTTTTGGCCATTGGGCTGAGCACAGAATAAAAGGAGTCTAAAGTCTTGAATTCTTGACATTTATTTATTTCTTCACATCACTGGAACAAAATTATTAATTAGGACTTTAAGAATACCCATCATTAGGATGGTTGCAGATTTATTTTCCATTTCAGTAATTAATAAGCTAATTATGGCTATGTCAAACACTTACCTATAGCCATAAAAATCTCATTGACATTCATTGCAGTCTTGGCTGAGGTTTCCATGAAAAGCAAACTGTTGTCATCTGCATATGCTTGCGCTTCCTAAATAAGAAAAATATAAGCAGCCTTAACTCACATATTGATCTGTTAAACAATTTCAGAAGCTTTCACAAGCTTCAGCGACTGATTACAAAACTTCCTCGTTACCTGGAAATCTACAGCTCTTTTGTTGGCCAGGTCCGCTTTGTTCCCTGCAATTGCAATAACAATATTCGGGCTGGCTTGTCGCTGGAGCTCCTTCACCCAGTTCTTTGCGCGTGTGAATGTATCCTTTTTTAAATTGAAAAAAAGAAAAAAAAGAAAGAAAGAAGTCCAATGTGCATCATTACATAATGTGCTTTAAAAATTTTAAATCACTGCTGCTAGTTTTAAATGTTACATTTAACTGTAAAAAAAAATAAAATAAAATAAAAGGCCAAAGGTCTACAGCTGTCTCTTGTGTTAAGTAATCATCAACCCAGGCTGGAGGGCAAGGATCAGCAAACAAATGACATAAGACTTAACTGTCTTGGCCACAGTCCTGTCATAGCTCATGTTACTTACTGTGTTGGTGATATCATAGACCACGATGGCAGCCTGGGCTCCTCTGTAGTACATAGGTGCTAAGCTGTGATACCGTTCTTGTCCAGCTGTGTCCCAGATCTCAAACTTAACTGTTGTATCATCCAAACATACTGTCTGTGTGAGGAAGGCCGCTGAAAACAAAGAATAAGACAACTGTAAACATTTTAGAGAAAGCAGAAAAATCATTATCTCCAGGGGTGGACTTTCATATTCAAATTTCATTATGCAATCATTATGCCACTGATATAACAAGGAGAAGGGGAAAAAAGTCGTTGGGATTTTTAAAAAAAAACGGACAAAAATGAGTTTAAAATTTGTTGGTATATGGTGTTAAACTGGTCACATTAAAAGGGATAAAATCATCAAAATCAAGAGGACATGCCAAGCTATTAAGATAAACCCACTGACAAAGCACAGGTTTTTAAAGCTTTGCAATCTTTGACCTGGCACGCTGGTGACCAACCACAAGTTCAGTAGAAAAATAAAAAAGATGCTGACTTGTTTCAAGTCTTTGGTGAGTAAGCACCGAGCTTCCTGTCCCTACATCCTACAGCCAGATTACTCATAAGCAACGTGATACAGGAAACTTGGGAAAAGTTGGTTCTGCATAAAGCAAAATGGACAGGAAAAAAAAAAGAATGAACTGAATAACAGATCATCTCCTATCAGGCGACCTCTGCGATCGCCTTGAGATCAAAAGTGGTCGTGTGTGCGCGCAACACCCTCACGCTCTGTGGAACCATTTAGTCACCACAAGCTGCAATCAGTCACAGAACGCACATTGTTAGATAGTTTTCCATTAATGCAAGTTTGCTCAGCTAACATTATCTCAGGATGGTGGTACATGAGATGAGCCCTCTTGTTTATAGTATTCCCAAGAGTATTTTCATTTATTTAATGAAATATCAATATTTGGGGTCCCTGTATCGATACAATATTGCAATACTATGCTGTATCTTTTTTTTTTGCTCCCCACCCTTACTGCTTATGACCAGAGAGAAGGTGTAATAAAAGTAGCAATAATAGTGAGCTGGGTAGATGAAGACCTGAAGGTAACAGAGGCTTTCCCTCACTTTTGATTAACTCAAACTTTTGTCATTAAGATAAAACATTTTTGGCCATGCATTTCTATTATATGGAAAGCTATATAAGGCTTTGTTTTTGATCACTGAAGAGGAAAAATGTTACTGATGTTTGTCCAGCTGGAGTCAGGCTGAAGACACTGTAACGTAGAGAAACAAACACATTTAACCATCACCTCAGAAATCTTCTAATATCATAGATAGCCTATCGTATTCATTCTGTAAAGATAATGAAGCTCTTTCCATTAGCAGTGTTTATACCACTCTTCCTGCGTAGACTCTATCAACAAAAGATTAAGACCTGCAAGTAAGCAGTTCCCTGAACTAGCAAGGACATGTTTTTCTGCTCCAGCATCTAAGTTTAAAAGTTTTAAGACTCAGAACAAGATAATTAGGAAATTAAGAACTGGTTATAACACAATGGGGAACTTATGACAAGTAAAGTACAGTTTGACTTCTGGTAAAACTGCACAACAAAGTTAATCTCAAGCTATATTTGTTAATCATTATGGTTTTAAAACATTTTACAGGATTTATAAAGACAACTTTTGCACAGTATATGATCAGTTTGACATTGCATATACAGTAAGACAGCCTGCCGTCCTGCACTGACCCTAAAGACATATGTAGCCATGATGCTACATATGTCTGAAAGCAAAACAGAAACAGAATAGACAACTGAGAAAATCAAACAAGATCCCTCACCTCCAATGGTGCTCTCCTGGTACTCGTGGAACTGGCCTTTGACGAAGCGCAGCACCAAGCTGGACTTGCCCACTGCCGACTCTCCCAGCAGCACTAGCTTAAACTGACAGATCTTGCTGCTCGCTGCAGTGCCGTTGGTCCGTGCTGGTCCGCCTCGCCCTGCCATATTGCAGTGTTGAAAACTGGGAGAAAGAAGGAGGAGCTGGGGGAAGAGAGTGTATAGTTGACTTCAGGCTTGGGCTCAGTGTAGGGAGGGGGGGGGGTTGATGAAGCTGAGCCGGATGTAGGCAAGTTCAGGATGGTTGGCAGTTTTACTGGAAGAAGAGGCGGCCTCACCGGTGGGAGCTGTAAAATGCAACAAATTTAGTTAAGCTTTACTCCAAACACAAAACAGAGTTCAATTCAAAACAACCACAGGGATTATGAAACCTGTAGTCAGTCAAAAATACCAAGAGCACCAAACCACCCTAAAAACAAAAACAATTCCTTGTTCCTGCAGGCAGCTGCACACAAGAATTATTACTCAAGTAAGCAGTAAAAGTTTTTAAAATCCAAGTTGATGACACCAAAACTCTAATCACACTGGACCTCAAGACAAAACCTTATTTACTATAAACAAGTGCTAGAGGAGAAGCACTTAATGTCTGATTTTAAACTGTGTCCTCTGACTGACTCCCACAGGTTAAGTTATTCAACTTGTAAATGGCTGAAGCACACATTGCAGGACAAACTTCTGACATCTAGATAAATTCCTATAATAAGCCATTTAAGCAAAACAGTTGGCTATATATATGGATGCAGAAAAGTGTTCTTGTGACTTCAAAAATAGCCACAGTTCAAAGATATGATAACACATCATTAAGATCTTTGTGGTGAACTCAAACCTTTAAAAAGTGGTTTGTACAGTCTAGTTTGGCACAAAATAAAAGTCTCAAGTGTTAATAGGATAAGAAAACACCACTAATTTGTTCCCTCTGCTATGAGTATCTGAAACCTTGCCAATTTCTTTTTCTCAGTTGGGTGATACACATGAGGACAGCCAGCTTCTGCTTGGTCAAAGGACAGGAAACACAACCCCGCTCAAAGCAGGAAGTGAAGATTGCAGAAGACATTTTACTGCTGAGCACATTAAAACCTGGGATAGACTCAGCTTTGTCACAGGATCAACTTAACACCAAAACATAACTGTGTCCAAACTTTTGAATGGTACTGTATTTAAGCCAAGCATGAGGATTGTTCCTGAAAGACAGGGGAAAATGTCAAGAGTGAGGAAAATTAAAAGTGACGGCGTCATTGCTGATATTTTGGCTGTGCCAGGCTTTTTATCCCTCAGCCCACTGCTGAGCTGTGCTTAATCTTTAGCATGTGACTGTAGATCATGGCTTTGGCCATGAAATATTAACTGGCATGTTTTATTTGACAGTGCATCAGCCATGCTACAGTCATTCAATATGCTAACTTATCTCCAATACATTTTCATTACATTTTTTGAGCAATTAGTTTAATTTAGCATTTGCAGAAGATAAGGAGCAATAAAAAAAATTTAAAAAACCCATGCCAGTTCCTTTACAGTTTTCTGTTACTCAAACAACAATTATGGCCATAACACACAGGCATCACATGTGTTATGGTTAAAGACAGATTTTCCAACTTCAGGACCATTGAAGTCAGTTAATTCTTACATGGAACAACATCTACAGTAGACACCCCCCAGCAGCGCATAAAGATCGCACTGGGCTCCAACTAGAGGCAGGGTACACCCTGGACAAGTTGCCAGCCTGTTGCAGCGGCTAACACAGAGAGAGACAGACAACCATTCACACTCTCATTCACACCTACGGCTAATTTAGAATCACCAGTTAACCTAACCCCACTAACTGCATGTCTTTGGACTGTGGGAAGAAACCAGAGTAGTATGTGGCCAGATGGTGGATTCAAACCCAGGACCTTCTTGCAGTGCCAACCACCACGCCGCCCCACATTATCCTATATTGTATTTAAAATTTTGCCAACAACAAAAGTACTACATTAATCTTCAGCAAAGGATACATGATGTAGCCTTTTATTTAAAAAATAAAAAAGGGGGGGGGAATGTATACATCCATATATGGGAAAAATACGAAATCAAATTCTAGCCACACCACACAATCCACCTACTGTATTGATGATTTAGTAACGGCTGATTGCCACAACAGTAACATGAAAGCTAGAAGCAGCTGACTGGCTTGCAATCAGAGACTCTCTGTTACACTGATACAGACTGTCACACATCTTAAGCAGCATCTGATGGATGCTTTGATGGCATCCCTAATGGGTACTGCAAACCTCCACAGGGAAGTGGGTCAGAGAGGGAGAGACAGTGGGACATAGGTCAGAGGGGGAGGAGAAAAGGCAGGAAAAAGGAACAGTGAGAGGGAGAGGCTGTGAAATATTTATTGTGGCTCTCTGTGTGCTTTGTTGCCAGCATAATATCCCAGAACTTAGCAGTGATTATGGTTTAATGCAATCTAAATTTGAGAATCCATGCACAAATTATGATGCACTTATACATGCATAGTAGTAATATTTATTTTTTTTAAGGCATATGGATTGTTGTTGCTCCTCCATGAACTTTAACACTATGCTCTCTCTTACTAGTGGTATTATTAATAAAACCACTACTACACTACGCTACAGACAAAAGTTCAAAGTCAAAACCACAAAACTAAGCTAAAAAGGTCAAATTATCGGCCTCTTTGTACAGGCTTCAAGTAGGGCTGGACGATATACCGAGTTTTTAAGAAATATCGATATATTTTCATACGCGATATGAGACAATATCGTTTATATCGATATAGTCGCGTTACAATCATACTTGTTTGTCTCTGCACAACTTCACACTGCCCCGCCTCTCTCCCTCACCGCTTCACCCGTAAATTATGCAAGAAGCGACAGCATGGTAACTTTGTTGCTAGATTTAGCAGCTTTTCAGACCCTGCTGGCAACTTTTTTTCCTAAAAGCGACTCGCGACAAATGTAGCGACTATTCCCCGTGACGTCAGCGACTTTTGGAAACCTGAAATCCTCCGCTGTCGCCGTGTTTTGGATACATACAGCCTTCGTACTGCGTCCGTTCGTACGCTTTGGCATCGCCTGGACCCCCAAGAGTCCCTGGCCATACCTTAACTAGGTAGCAGAAGCTGCTTTGTACCGTAAGTCACGTGACCTTAATAGCGGAAGTGGCTCAAAAAAGCAAGCACACAAAAAAGTGTGCTTGCAGACGCCACATTGAGCAGGTGGGCCCGTTGCTGTGATACGTCAGCGGACATGTCTATGGATTTCCTGTCTAGAACCCTGCTGATGAAGGATGGAGTTTAGTTCATTCAGTCTGTTTACATGTTTGTTATTTGCACAGAGTACTAGATGTACAGGAGTACACACAGGAGGAAGCACTTCCCAGTGAAGCAGACTTCATCAGACTCGCTTTTTTAAAGAATAAGTCAGCCTTTTGCCATTTTGCTCTGTATCTTTTCCGTTTACATTATAATAGCACGGTTGTGATTCGTTTTTTTATAGAGAAAAAAGCATTAATTTATTTGAGGAGCATTATTATTTAAATATGCCAATAGCTTATTTTAGAGCAATTTCTCATATACAGCTACAGCTGAATATTAATAAAAGTGCCTGTGTGACGTTTGGGACATGTAGCTCTGACTCAGAAGGGCCTTTTGTTTATACCTTTTGGGAAGAACAAAAAATTGAGATATATATCATATATCTCCATTCAGCTATATATATATATATATATATATATATATATATATATAAACTATAAACTCCCATCTGCTTGTACAGATTGCTGTGTCCAAATTTGCACGTACATAGAAACGTGTATTAAAGGCCTACGTATTGCAGCCAAAGGTAATATTTTGCCCTAGGATCTAAACAAAGATGCAAAAGCAGAACAATTCTTGGGAACTCAAATGAAACAGGAAATGCTCTGAGTCCAAGATGGGTGCTTTTACAGTTTTGTTTTTAAAAAAAACAAAGAATAGCTTTGGAGGTGTGAGTTTAGATGGGAACGTGGTGACATAACACAGGAAAAGCAAACAGCACACTCGCAAGCATCACCAGCAGATCATCACCACCTAAAATTATAGTAATAATAGTAACTTTAAAAAAAGTAGTAGTAAAAATGTAAACTGCCAATGATTTTGAATGTAAAATTTCAGTTTATGTTTAAAATATAGCATTTAGAAAGACAAAAGGAAGTACTTACTTTACAACTTATTCCTTTATACATTAAATCTAGCTGAAATGAAAAATACAAGTGTGCCTGCACCTTTGGATGGATCCCAAACGGAGGCCTCTCAACTCAACAAATGACCTAAAACAGCCTTTGTCCCCTTTATGTCCTCACGTGTTTTTTGGTGACTTATTAATGGGACTTGATATTTGCTCCTTTACGCATGCATATATATATATATATATATATATATATATATATATATATTCAAAACTGGCGTTTAGTTGATTGATCAAAACTTAGTAAATTAAAACACAGTAGTAGGCCCAGTTGTCTGCTTAACTGTTGCAATCTACAAGTTGAAAGACAATACTGAAATGTGGCCTGAGTACGAAATGTAAGACACAGAACACAAATGTTATGCATTCAAGTGTTCAACTAATTCGGAGCCCTTCTTTCTTTAGGGGTGGTTTGTCAAAAAAGTGCGGCTGTTTAAGCAGGACAAGGTCCACACGCCATAAACAGGAGAGCTCAGGCAAGCAACTGTAAATCACATCAGTCTCAAAGGGCAAGCTCTGTTCCCCTTATTAAGCCATAAACAAAAGCAGTGAAGATGCACAACCATGAGAAAGTATTTGCTGTTAAAATGTAGAAGACACACGTGCATAAATGTCAGCAGTAATGATACTTTAATGAAGGCACTGCCAGAAGCACAACTTAAGAGACTGTCAAACACATTCACTGCGTCAGGCAATGTAATGCACAAATGCAACTGATATTACAGGTATAAGACTGTAAAAGAAATCAAAGCTCCCTTAATAGTGCATCTAATTGAGAGAACACAAGATGGATACGTAGTAGCCCCAGATCTCACACACAAACCAATTTTTAAACACTTAACTAGCGGCTGGAACTTAACATACTACAGTAGCTAAGCTACAACTAATATTTAAAAAGTATGTAAAAAGTTCTGCCAGGTCGAGGACACCTTAAGCATAATGATAACCCAACTCAATAAAAGTAACACGGAGTGCAGGCTTGCTGCTCAACGTTTATAAAACCAATGAATAAAGTAGCTCTCAAACAACAATGCCCCTGTCTTGGCTAAAGCAGTACGGCTAATTTCACTGGCAAGGTTACATTTAGCTGTGATAACCAACCGATATCATTAACTTAGACGACACAACTGTAACTTGTAAGTCCTACTGAGCAGTCGGCTAACAAAATGAACGCTGACCACATAATGTGAACCATCAACCTTATCGCTTACCTAGCGGTAGCGCCCACTTGCTAGCGTAAACTGACAGCAAAAAAAACTCAAGCTAATTTTCTTGGCAGGGAAACTTGACTTCTGATAGCATTAGCTGTGTGTGCAGGTACAGCCAAGCGTCGCTAGACAACTTTCCTTTTCTCGGCCCTACGTCGTCAGCTGTCTGACGTTTGAGAAACTCCGGGACTCTGACTTATTACTGCGTCCACTGTTGGCATTAAACGATGTCACATTCTTCTAAGCAACATCCTTGCCATGCCAGGGTGTTATTTTATTTATTTTGGTATTTAAAAAAAATATATGTTTGCCGCACAGGGCAGTTCGTAGCTCCCCTCGATCCAATCTGATAAGACATTTCGGCTGAGCCCGGACTTAACTGATATGCTAAGCAAAATAATAATAATAAATAACACAGGATATCAAATTACATCAAACAGCTTGACGACAGAAAAATAATCCAACACGCGTTCAGTCTTTGATCTTCACCAGTGCGATTCTTAATTTCAAGTTGTTTGACTTACATTACTTTTTCTTCCTTCGCTGGTCTCATCGGCAGCAGCTGTCTTCTTCTTGGGCTCCGGCCTTCCTTTCCGGTTAGCAATTTTTTCCGGGAACCTCCCACTTTTTGTCAGTGGCTATCTGACCAATGAGGACAGCGGGTTACGCTAGACGCTGCATTCTGCGGCATTTCTATCAAGGTTTTATAGCACCTGGTCATAAATACTCTAAAATTATAAGATTTATTTCAATATAATTATGATACAATAATACGGTGTTAGTTTAAATTATGTATATTGGAAATAAAACCTGTACGTTTCAAATGGCTTGAAAATTTGTAACAAATATTTGTGTTTTGGCATGATCTCTTTAATAAGATTGGGACACAAACATGCTTTCAAAAGCAAGATTCTTTTCCCATTATTATTGTTTTTATTTTATTTTTTTAATGATCCTGGTGATGTCTTCCCCAGTATCAAACTGTAAATTCTTCTTCTTCTTCTTCTTCTTGTTCTTCTTCCTTTAGGGGTCATCACAGCAGATCATCTGCCTCCATCTTACCCTATCCCCAGCATCTTCCTCTGTCACACCATCCCTCTGCATATCTTCCTTCACTGTATCCATTAATCTTCTTTTTGGGCTTTCTCTTCTCCTCCTGCCTGGCAGCTCCATATTTAACTATCCTGTCCAGTATATCGGCTATCCCACTTCTGCACATGTCCAAATCATCTCAGCTTTTCCTCTAACTTTGTCTCCAAATCACTCAACTTGAGTTGTGCCTCTGATGTACTCATTTCTAATCTTGTCCATTTTAGTCACTCCCAATGCAAATCTTAGTAGCTCCTGCTTTTTTGTCAGTACCACCATCTCCCAACACTACCATCCTGTAAACCTTCCCTTTCACTCTTGCTGCTATCCTTCCATCACAAATCACTCCTGACACTTATTTCCACCCACTCCACCCTGCCTGCACTCTCTTCTTCACCTCTCTTGTGCGCTGTTTGTTGCTTTGGATGGCTGACCCTAGGTATTTATACTCATAAACCTTCACTGCCTCTGCTCCTTGCACCTAATTGTTTTAGGTGCATCTTGATGTAAAATGATCAAATCTAAAATACTGGTTTAAAACTAAGACTGTTAAAATTTGTGTTTTCAAAAATCTACTCTTGTGCCAAATTTGGAATGATAATAATAAAATATATGTGCTTATCGTAATCAGCCAAACATTATATCTCAGTCTAGCTTGCTATCCTTAATTCGTTTGATTTTCTTTTGTCTCAATTTTAAAGTGAATTATTTGATGAATATGTAATTTAGATCTGTTCTTTTGAGCTCAGTGTGATGAATTTCCAGCCTTGCATTTGTTGCTGTAACCACATGTCACCACTGAGAGGTGCTGTCCATCTGTAGCTTGTGGCTTGAAAGTCAAGTCTGGACACACTTTGTGGGTGTTGTAAAGTGATGATGTACTTTACAGTAAAATTGTTTTGTTTTGTTTTAATCGTTAGTCAAAAAATCTTGTATTGAATGCTAGAGTGAGAGTGCATAGCCTGCAAAATAAGATTATGCCAGCTATGATATATTTAGACCACTAAATAATCTCAACCAAAATTCCCACCCTTTGAAAAATGTTTTATTCTGTAGTGGCAGTGGGGTTACAGGAATTAATCATTTGGGTAAATAATTTATTTATTCGAAAATTCACACAAGGTTTTGTGGAAGGTACCGTAAACTTTACTCAGCTTTGTTCTTTACTCCACGATAGCACAACCAGATACCGATGTCATCATTGTGGCATTTCTTTCATATCGAGAATGCTGTCACCTGTACCGTGAGACTCCAGGCTCTCTGTCCTCTCCTGATACAGAGACGTGTTACAGTCCATGTTTGCTTGCTCCATGAGAGAACATGCAAAGTCTTGTGCGTGGTTGACAGGACTGGAAGGTACTGAATCTCGCTGTTCCTCGTGCCCTGTGTATATCGTAGGGTGGACTCTTGATGGTGTCAAAGAGCTGAAGGCGGTGTGATACTGTGGTTGGGCTGAAGGAGTTGTCGATAAATGGATAGGTGTGGTCTGATTGTGTAAAGGATCAGAGTTGGTTTGAGCACTTAGGGATGGCTCGGAGTAACCACAGTCGACTGTAGAACATAAGTGATGGGTGCTGCTTATTGTGGGGATTTGTGCGTTATTGACCATGTGCATGGCCTGACAGCTCAATGGGTAGCCATTGAAGGCAGAACTGACGCCCAGGAGGGATGGGCCTCCTTGGGCAAGAGAGTAGGTCGTGTAAGGAGAGTTTGAAGTTGTTCTCGGTGTTTGAAAGGGGCTACATGAGCTCTGAAGCCTTTGAGTTGTGTCTCTGTCTCTGTCAGAGCAGAACAGGTGTGAGCAAGATGACATAGGGCTTGACGAGTACAGCAAGGTGGGACTTGTGCCCTGGGAGGGTGTACCACTGGAGTGCCATGCATTTCTAGCAGGGTGGCTAATCATTTCATGATAGACTGGTAGCCCAGTGGATATATTTAAAGGGACATCAGGTTGCCAGTGGCTGGAACTTGTCACACTTGGGTTGTGGAGCATCTGTATGCCATATGAATACGTGGAAGCTGCAGAGGTATTGTGGTGCATGGCCATATGAGATTGCAGAAAATTCATTATGCCATGGAGTTCTTTGGCAAGGTTGGAGACATCTTGGTTCAAGTTGTTTACCTGAAAGGGAGCAAAAAGTTGACTTTTCATTAAAAACTGTTTACTGTTTATCATTTAACTCCTCAAGAAAAGACTCAAAGGTGCCATAAAGAAAGAATAAATATTCTGTTGCTTGTAATTAAAACGTTTTGTTAGTTCACTTTTTAGTTAAGCCATCAAAATCTGTCATATATGTATACAATTCAGGTCACGCTGGACATAAAGGTGTCTTACAGCATGTGTTTAGTGCTCCAAAGATTAATAAGAAATTGTATTTCCTAAAGCAAACTTATGTTAACAATATACCTCTAAAACAGCATCACCACATGCATTATTTTCAGGAGTTGCCAAGTATACCTTTTTTGTGAACACAATATTTCTTAAATAACTAGATGAATTTTCTCAAAATTTGGCAAAATTTACTTGGATTCAAGGATGAACTGATTAGATTTCCATGGTCAAAGGTTAAAGTTACTGTGTCCTCACAAAACCCTTTTTCTGGTCATATTTCAAGGAGTAGAGAGTTTGCCTAGTAGGGGACCATACCTCTTTGTTCAGTTTGCTGATGTTCTGTCTCACTTCTTCTGTCTCAAGAAGCAGGTTACAGACCTGCAACCGATCTGGAAAAGTTTTTATATATATGTGTATATATACATATATATATATATATATATATATATACATATATATATATATATATATATATATATATGTATAAAGAGAGAAACTCATCTAATCTCAAGCAGAAAGGCTTATAGCTATCATTTCTCATTAATCATGCAGCTTTCAGGCACCTTACCTGCAATATTAGTCTTTGCCTCACTCTGTTCCACATTAAACTGAAATGTGCAATCATTGTCCTCAATTCCATCCACGATCCTGACAGTAAGACAAATGGGTGTTATATGATTTAAATATATGCAAAGAGATTACTGATATTTGGACAAAGGAAAGTGAATAGGTTACCTGGGGCTGAGGTTTAAAGGACTAACACAAGACCCGCATGGCATGAGTACTTTGGCAGGCCGATGGTTCAAGTCTGGGTCACTGTTAAGACTGGGCAACGGTGAAGGAGAGAGCTCCTCGTTGAAAAAAGGTTGTGGGGAAGGGCTGCAACCCCTGCTTCCCTGAACAGGTGATCGGCAGAGGTGCAGTGCGCTGATGTGCCGGAGCTCCTCACCTAACAATGTGCTGAGGCAGGGCCGGTGGACAGGGCTGCCCATACCCTGTAGCAGAGGCAGTATTCGGTGCTGAGAGTATTTCATGTGCTCTGCATGTTTTGCATCAGCTCCCGGAATGATATAGGGTAGTTTATGATCCACAGAAATATGACACTGAGGAGAAAACAGATGGAAAATCTTGATGCTTTGTGTAGAAAGATGTGCTATCAGCCAGATGTGATTTTCAGTGTAAAATGTAACATTACACAGTTGTAGCACAGCTATGTAGCGAGAGTGCCTGCTGAATAAAATAAAATCCAGTGACTGATGTTTTGCAACACATCAGAAAACAAAAAAAAAATAGAAAGTCACACTTTTGTTAGCTTAGTAAGTTAACTTTAGTGCTGCCATATCTACTTATCATCAGCATGTAAGTTATTCTGTGAGGTTATGACTGAGCCTGCATTTATTTGTTTATCTCTTGCTACAAAAAGCCTTGATTGAATGATTTTAACAGAGTCAAAAATATTTCTCTTGTAGGATCCTTTTTAATAAGCTTGTCTTTGGCTCAGTGTTTTTCTTGGTGTCTGGAGTGTAGAAACCTCATACAGTACATGCTGTTTGTTTCATTTCTCTCTGTTACCTAGCAGCATCTAGACCACTGTAATCTCTGCTATAAATAAAGACATTTTTAGTGTTTTCATATGTACCCTTTTCACATTTACATTCACCAGCAGTTCTAAGTTGCCAAAAGGAAACTGGAAATCAGACAAATACCTTAAGCTAAGACAGATTTGACTCATGGCTGCATCAAGTAAGTCAAGGCTGAACTGATCATCTTAATAAGGCAGACATACCTGAGACTGCCTGGGAGTCAGTTGAAACCTTGTTACTCCCTAAAAATATGGAAGTCAAAATTAACAAAGTATTACATTCATGTTATAAACTGCACATGCAAATTGTTGTGTATAGGTATAGGTATGTTTCTGAACCACAATCTGAATTGTAGTGCATTTGAATTTCGGTCTCCATCTCAGTTTTTTCCGCTGCTTCAAAGTAAAATATCTTACATCAGCTTCACTGCCCTCTCTCAAGTTGTAGGTTAGATTGTGGTGGATGTCCAAGCTGAAACGACTGCTGTACTCTGGATAAAGCCCAAGGACCTCCCTCAAAGCCCTAACACTGATGTACTGCAAGTCACAGTACGTCAGCGCCTTCACATCTGCATTGGTCTTGATCACCTGGTCATGCTCTGGGAGGTCAGCCCCTATAAGGTCTCCTTTGCCTGTGGGCATTGTCACACAAGCATAGGATGTGAGAGAAGCATAGAGAAATTTGTATGAGAGCAAAATTTAAACATATGCTGTGCACTGACCCAGGATGGCTAGGACCATGCCATCTTTGAGAACCTCCAGAGAACCAGAGCAGACAAAATAATTAGCTTGCAGGGCATCTCCCTGACGGATAAGATATTCCCCCGGTGCACAGAAGGAAGTTTTGATGTGCAAGGAGAGGGAGCGCAGACACCCTCTGCTGGCTCGCTCAAACACAGGCAGCTGGAGGATGTCTTTGTTCAGATGCATGGTGATGTCAGCTCGCAGTTCATCGGGGAAGTCATGTAACAGCTAAGAGCGAGGACACAATAAAAATAAGAAACACTAATAGTTGAGCACTGTTTGAAAGTGAAATGCATATAGAGCTTTGAAAGGCACAAATTACCCTCTCTTTAAGTACTTGTAATTATCAGCTCATTGTTCAAGGAGTGAGATATTCTTGCCACAGAAACAAAACTCCTCTTTCTTTCTCATCTTGCTACATTTCAACTTGATAAATCTGTAATATCACAGTACTGCATTTCTCTAGTTGCTACAAAGTCTTTCTCTGCTCTTGTAGTCAAAAATCACCCTGGCCTCCCCCTATAAAATACTTAAATCTTTATAGTGTAGACATTTGCTTAGAGGTATCTAACTTTGCAATACTGCTACTAAGAAGCCTAAACGTGGTATGTTAATAATTTTTTAATGAAACTAATAAAAAAGCACCGACTGTCTTTTAAAGGCTGCTGCATTGCCAGCGTGTTCTCAGAAGCCAGTGGTTCTCTCTGTTACCTTCAACAGTGAATTAATTATCTGCTGATAGGGATGGTGGTGAGGGTGTTAATGAATACTCTTTCTATTTCAGCTCCTACCCTTCTAATTACAGGTACTTTGAGATAGGCTCTGGCATTGTGTTGAAATTCTATTTGCAAAAAGCACCATCTACTTAAAGAAGTGGAATAAGGCTCCAAAAAAATCTGAGGTGCCCCACATTTGGAGGATGGATTTTCTGAACGTGGAAGCCCACACAGTCAAAAGCCCATAGACTCTTCAGCTACATATTAAAAAACATTACACACTTTGGCAGAGAAAGAAAAGAAAATATTTTTTTATAAGCAAAAAGGACGAACACAGGTAAAGTGTGATTTTTCCCCAACCTCATTGGTGTTGATTCCATTGTTAACAGACCAGGTGGCCTGAAAGTACTCCAACATCCTTTGCTTCAGCTGTTGAGGTAGTCGATGCACACGGATAAAGTCCTTGAGATCCTTCATGCGGGTGTGGTAGAGGGAGCGCCGTGAGTACATGCGCTGAATGATGGCTGTCACGTTGCCAAAAACTACTGCATGCATCAGGGCTGGAGGTGGTACAGAGAGAAATGTGGTGACAACCTTAAAACCTTTTTGTCATAATTTTGAGAATTTCCAGTCATGTCCTTTAAGCTCACCTCCAATCAGCATAATACAGATGGAGAAGATTTTCTCCGCATCTGTATTGGCACACACATTGCCAAAACCAACACTTGTAAGGCTACTGAGGGCGAAGTAGAGAGAAGCAATGTAGGCACTAGGCAAGGATGGTCCACCCATGGTTCTGTTGATGTACGGCGTCTCCAGGCGTTTTCCCAGCTCCTGAAGCCAACCTGGTGGAAGAGGTGAGAAGAACTTTGAATAAAAGCATCTGGGTGGCTAAACTAATGATAGAATAGTGTTTTGGGGTTTATTTTGTTTTTTAGGGGATGAACTTTCTACTGTAAGTGATAAAATGATATAATGCGTACTCGATTATATAATACACAATGACAGGATGTGTTACTGGTGATATAATGGAATCATTCCTTGACCTACACTTCCAGGAAGGAAACAAGCTAGAGGGTGAAATGACGCCGAAGCATTCAAGCATTACCAGAGACGTGCAGTGCTGACTCAGTGATGTTACCAAAAGAGACACTTCATTTGTCTCAGCAAAGCTAACAAGTGACGGACTCTTGATTAACTGTGTGGGAGCATTCAAACAAAAAATACAGTGTGCTCACCTATGTCCCAGGTAACAGGGTCGCCACTTTCTATCTCCTTGTGTCCAATGACATACCAGACACAAGCCATCCAATGAGCAAGCAAAGCGAACACAGACATGAGCAGGGTAAGGACCACGGCGCTGTACTGGGAATATCGATCCAGTTTCTGTAACAGCCGCAGCAAACGCAGCAGACGGACCGTCTTCAGCAGGTGCACCAGTGAGGTCTAGAAAAGGAGTGGAAATAAGAATAAGATTAACTTTATTGATCCCAGGGGGAAATTCATACGTCTGACATAGCTCATCTGCTATTTATATGAGAATCGAAAAGCCTGATGGCTGTGGGTACAAATTCTGTTTTACAATGGAGAGAGGAGTCTTCCAGTACTGATGTTCTTTTGTTCCATAAATATGTTATAAAGTGGGTGATCAGAGTTGTTCAGGATGGCTTGTAACACCTTTAGTGTGCATTTTTCCATCACCTCTACTGGTGTGCCCGTTCTTGCTCCAATTACAGAGCCAGCTTTCCTCACTAGTTTCTCCAGGCTCCATGCATCCATGTCTCTGATGCTGCCACCCCAGCAGGCTGCAGCACAGAACAGCACATTTGCTACCACAGACTGATAGAACCTCTTCAGCATTTTAGTGCAGATGTCAAGAGAGCTTAGCTTTCTTAACAGAAAGAGATGGCTCTGCCCCTTTTTATATAATTCGTCTGTATTCCGGGACCAGTCTAATTTGTTATCTAGGTGTAAACCTAGATATTTATATTTTTTTACCATCTCCATGTCCACCCCATAAACTTTCACAGACTGGAGAGGGGGTTTTAATCCTCAGAAATTTACTATCATTTCCATCATTTCCTCCACAGGGAACTTCCAGGACAGATCCCTGTGGAGCACCCGTGCTGCTCATTAACGTCCCAGTTCCCTAATCTGACAAGCTGTGGCCTTTCTGTCAAATAGTTTGTGATCCAGGAAACAAAGGCTGAATCTACACCCATCTCTGTGAGCTTGTCTTTGAGTATATTTGGTTGGATGGTATTGAAAGTGCTTGAAAAATCAAAGAACGCAACTCTCACATAAGCGCCAGATTCCTCCAGATGAGCCAGGGCTCGGTGAAGCATGTAGAGGGCAGCATCATTTACTGCACTGTGTTGTTTGTATGGAAACTGCAGCCGATCAAGTTTGTCTTTGACCTCAAGTCTCAGGAGGCGTAGAATCAGCTGTTCCGAGGTTTTCATGATGTGTGGTGTAAGGGCCACTGCTCTGTAGTCATTTAGTTTAGCTGAACACTTTGTTTTTGGTACCGGTACAATACAGGAAGGCTACCACAGTGCTGGCACACGCCCCAACTGTAGATTCAGGTTAAAGATCCTGTGGAGAGGTTGACATAGTTGTATCCAGAGATGGTATTGAGTCCATGCCACACCTCGTGCATATTGCTCATGAATAAACAGTGCACACTCTTTGTAGGTATGCGACTGTGTCTCCACAGAAGTTGGTGTACTCGGAAAAGCGATCAACCTGTCTGTCATTCTCCGTACTGGTCTCATCTGTTTCCAGCAGCACATTCTATCTGTGCATTCAAAGCAGTCCCTAGGAGCCTCGGTAGCATCAGGTGTCCTGACTGTGAGTTTAGTTGCAGGTTGTCTTTGCACGCAGGGTTTGGAACATGTCTGCAGAAAAACAAAAGTTGTGGTCTGATCTGTCAAGTGGTGATAAGACAGTAGCTCTGAGAGCTTCTTTGACACTGGTGTACAGCAGGTGAAGGGTTTTATTTTTTCTGGTATGACAGTCAACAAATTGTGTGAATCCAGTCAGGTGGGAGGAGAGACGAGCACGATTGGAGTCTCCTCATATCTCCACCTCCAAGCCTTCACCTTTGCACCAGCAAGGCAACCATGAAAACGCCTCTTTAGCTCAGCTGGAATAGGGTGGTGTCTTCCAGATTTGCTCCATTTCAATGAAAAAAGCTCTTTTCTTGAGTAAGCTCTTCTCCCCACAGAAATATCCACCAGTAATCGAGAAAATTACAACAAAAATAAAATAAGAGATCAGAGCTACCAGACTTTGCTGCTGCCAGTTGACGTTCTAAAACATATAAAAGTAGAACATATAAAACATATAAAACGCACACTGTATTAGTTTGTAGTTTTGCTTTGTTTAATTCATGACACATTCTCATTTCTCTGGAAGTACCCTCAAATACTATCAAAGTTAGTGCAATGGAATAGATGGAGACTTTCAACAAAACAAAACTGCAGTTAGGGAGATGATTTGGTGCGTCAGCTGAGGTTGCCTTTGGCAAACTAACGCTAATCCATGAGAAGTGCTAGTGTTGAAGCAAACAGACTAACAAGAATGCTCAGTGAAGGGCATGAATGTAGAAGGATAATCATCTCCACTCTCTTCTCTGGGGAAACAACACTAAAACATGACTCACTATAGTCTTCAAGTTAGTGTATTTAAAGGCACTGGAAAGTATAAAACAAAGATCGTGTGAGATTTCCAGATGTCTAAAATAAATGTCTTACCACTGTAATGTTGAAAGCATAGAGAAGGTCAAAGGGAAGTGCTGCAATCAGATCCACAAAGAACCAGGTAGTGCAATAATGGAGGCAGATGGATCGGGTGTCATACACTACCTGACCGGACTGACTCACATAGGTGGTACGGAAATTCAGGAGAATATCTGAAAAGGAACAGTAAAGTTGAAAATAAAGGACAAAAATATGACAGGACAGAACAAAAACATGACAAAAGAGGACAACATACATATAAGTAGAAGATTTCACTAGAACCACAGCCCAGGCAGTCAAAATGCAAAATAATACACAATTAAATCACTTTTTAATGAACATTAATGAATCTCTTATGAAAGATGTGATTAGTTGATAGCCCACTTAAGAAGATAGTGGGATAGCTGGGATACAGCAATCATAGTTTAGCAGATGATGAAATATTAGCGCTAATAATAATTAAAAGTGCATTATGAAAATAGAAAGATTCCATGAATAAAGGGGGCAAAATAAAAATAGCTGGAAGTGCTGATATTATGTCAGTCATTATTAGTATGGTTAAGAAGCTCATGAATGATCTGAAAGCAGTAATAATTCTGCAGCCCAACGCTGATAAGCAAAGCAACGCATCAAAATGCATACATAAATGGACAAATAGAATTTGCAATATGAGTAACATAATCCATAAATGAAAAGCGATGTCTTTGTTTTATTTATTTCAATAAAACTGAGCTGAGGATGAATTTAAATTAAACTGGTTTAGGGGCAAGAGTTTGACATTAGAGTGGAGTACTTTAAAGAAAGAAAAAAGGAAAAGGATGTGATACCAGGTGAGCTAATTCTGTCTCGGTGTCTGTCCCCTGACTAACTTGTTAAAAGACGGGAAGTCAGCGAGCCTCGTGGCACGCATGCTGTCACACTTTCTCCGGAGGAAAAATGGGACGAAGTGAGAGAAATCTAATTATGATTCATAACCTACGGCAACAAAGACACCCTGAGTGGGTGAGAAAAAGTGGGAGGTAGTCATGTGCTCGCCATTGCCAGGGAAACCACTGCAGCCGCATTGGGAAACATGTTTCTTAATTTAAACTTAACGTTGTTGTCTCTTCATAATGTAAGTAACATGCAGAAGAATTCAGTAGCTCGCAGATCACAACCTCTTGGAAAAACGTTTTTGTTCATTTAAGGTGTTCAGAAGAAGTTCAAATATCTTTAAAAATACTTTATTAAGGGTTATACTATTACATCCCTCCAATTTTTTTAAATGTAAATACAAATATATCATACCAAGAATGAAGAGCATCTCCACAGCTATGTCACTGCCTATGGTGCTGCGACTGACAAGTGGCCGACGGTCATCGCCCTCATCATGGCTGACAAAGCAGACGTTGTAAGGCACTGTGACTGCTACATAGAAGGTTGCCAAGAGGATTAACCAGTCCCACAAAGCCTTGAACACGCTGTAGTGCAGCAGAATAAAGCGGGACCTCTTCACAGCTGCCACCTTGTACTCGGGCAGAGACGGTTTCTGGAACACACTCTGAAAATATAACAAGACATTCAGCTTTAAACTTCAGATCGGCACTGCTCTGATATCCCTGTTTTGTAATAAAAGGGACGGACACGGACAGAGAGAATAAACAAGTCCTGGACTTTATGTACAGGCTCCTTAATTGTCGAGGGGCAATGAAGCTATGACACATCATCATCATCACAACAGTCTGAATGTAATTTCGCAGCCTCTGCCAGCTGCCCCTGCCTGATACGCAAAGTATGCCGACTTGTATCAAATGCAAAGCTCACCTGACAAATATTTGGCAATGAAAAGTGAAAAGGAGGTGCTTTCGTTTTATGTATTTATTTTTAATGATTTCTAAGCCAGGGGTTTGCACTCACATTAGGCAATTTTTTCTTGTTCCCTTTGGTGAACAGCCTGTTCAAGTGGTGTAGAATAGTCCTCCCCCCACCTCTGGCTTGGGAAAAGTGTGATTGACTGTTATTTCTGTACTGGTGAGCAGCCCCTGTGAAGAAAATCATAATAATCACTAAATTCATGTAAATTATGCCATAAATACACCTTAAATGGCATTATTAATGAAGCATTTATTATTTTATTTTCAAGGTGAGATGGTATGTAGTAGAAATGTAAGTGCTGTTGTTAAAAGGTAAGGAGGCCTCACCATCTCTTTGAGGGTAATGATGTTTTTTCCCATGTGATTCAGTGACCTCTTTGAAGGATAAGAGGAACAGCACGACCTCACTTTTCTCATTTTTAATTGGTACAATATCCAGGAGGCACCAAAATGGATTTCCTGAGAGTATTAAAAATGTTATTACAGAGACATTACTCTGTCAGATAATTCATTCACCAAAAATGATGATTAGATCTCTAATAATACTGAAATAACATTTCTTTTTTTCCCTTGTTGCTAAGCTCAAGTCATTCTCTTTTGTGGTTATCGGTGACTATGATTCTCACCGTTTTTCCTATAAAAGCAGACTTCTCCCTGGTACTCCTGCTGGCCTTCCAGAGCTTTGTCTACCTGCTGAATCACATTTTCATTGGTCTCAGCCCCACGAAGGAAACTGCATGCGCAGGTTTTCTGCATCACCTCTGTCCGGACAAAGCCAGTTAACTCGCAAAAGCCATCAGAGCAGTAGACAATGGGGTATCCACAGTTCCCCTGAGTATTCCCCAGGAGGAAGTTACTGTCTGTGAGGAAAATAAAAAAACCACACATAGAAATAAAGTTGCTGTGTGACCTGGAGAAACAGAAAAGGCAAACAGAACAGTAGGGAAATTTTAATGAGAAAGTGCATAGATGTCTTTAGCTGCAGTTCTGAAAGAAAACATTTGGACATGGCAGCCAGTTTTTTTTTTATACAAGCTTCACTTTGGGTTTCCCTAATCTGTTGAAACACAAAAAGGAAAATTTGCTTTCTTGTCTGAGTCATTCTGTGTTTTCACCTCAGAACCAAGTTGTTAGTTGTCTAGCGTACATCAGAGAGGGCTTTGAAGTTTGCTGCTGGGTGTATATTAAGTCCAAGAATATATGCAGGGTGCCAGCTGGCTCCATAGGAGCCCAGGACCTCTGTGAGACTCTGGTTCTAAATTGTTTTTATCATTATATTGTTGCCTGTCGCACTAAATATGGGTGATGAACGCCTTCTAAAATGTTTCGTATTATGACTCAGTTTTGGCAAAACTATGCGAATCAAACATTTATAGTAAAACACAGACAGTCAAAGGCAAAAGCAAAGTGCATTCAAAAAAAAAGAAGAAAAATTTTGACAACACAATTAAAAGATATGCTGAAAATATGGAAAACAGACAAAATGAAAACTTACTGAAGTCAGCTATTTTGAGATCAAATGTAAGTTTTTGTTTATTCTAGACCATGCAGAGTTCTTCTTTTTGCTTGTGATTGCTGTATGAATTTCTTTGACTTTCATTACTTTGTTCTAGCTGTCACATATGCGTTGCAAAAGAGATAAGAGATTCACTCATGATTTTCAGTCAGAAAAGCCAGATGCTGTTTTTTTTTAAAAACAAAAACAAAAAACAACAACACGCTGAATGTTACCAATTATGGAAATTTCTGTAAGAAAATGGATAATGAACTAGCAAAAAAAAAAAAAATACTGGCATTTTCCCTGTTTTATATGGTGTATTAAGAACAGCTTTTCTGTGTAATTTCTTGTAACATTATTTATTTTGGCAATCCAGCACCTGCAAAAGAGGTGGAAAATAGAGTAGCTCACCTAATTTGTTCCTTATAAGTTGCAAAAATGATCATGCAGGGTCACGCCGTTTGGGCTCTATTGTAAAGAGACACAACAGCCAGATGTCTTCATCACCGACTGACTAATGGAAGTGTGTTTTCAGTTGTGTAACCCATCAATATTTAGACAAATAGACTGAGCATACTGACATGTCATCTTTCGTGTTCCTTCAAACATTCACCGATGCGAGCAAATTAAATTCCCTAAAAGTTCTTTGTTTTGTTATGTAGCAAAGCACACCAACGATGATAGAACTGCAAGGACAGCACAGAGCACCTGTACTGCAGCCAGACATAATGATGGGGAAGCTTTGTCTTCTCACTACAATTTGGAAAGTAAACAGAGACTGATAATAGCACAGTTTATTCAGATGCATGCTGCTGTACAGTATTCACCTGCTGTATTTCAAATTATTTTTCAACCACAAAATAATTGCCAGCATCACTAAAGGGTGCTAACAAAGTGTTTCCTCCAGGAAAAAAAAAGTAATTAGTGTGAGTGGGGTTTTTTTTGTACCCGAAGTGTGTGTAATTCTCATAAGAAGCTAAAATAGGATCTTATGTTGCCATGGCAATTTGTGGTAATGTTGCAACAGTAGTCTCATTCTGATGGATACAAAACATATTTAATGGATCGGACTGATTCCAGTTGCTCATTTCCAGCAAGACATTTTTATTCTTGGATTTTACTGGAGTGGGTTTGCATGATTTAAACCTTCCCTTTCCTCTGATTGGCTACCCCTCACAAACAAGAAAATCTGAGTATTAGGCGGGTCGGAACATACCATAACCACAGACCTTCTCTTTGACATCATACAGTATCAAGAGTGCTAAAAACTGTCTTAAAGACAGCATTTAGACCCTTATTATTTAAAATCGAGCAACTGACATATGATCAGAAGGAGGTTAAACGACCTGCATGTTTAATTCACGCCGATGGCCATCAAAGCTTGATAGAAATTATATGAAACACCGCAAGAACAATGTGCATTCCTCAGTATCACTCTTCTCACTTTTACTTTTTTTTAAAAAAATCTTTATGGTGCTTTGCAAAAACATTTGATTCCTTTTAGTTAGGTTTTAGTGACTCAGATGCAGTTATTATCAATAACTATCCATGTCATCACACGTGGGATGGAGAAAAAATGCAATTTCGACTGAAAACATCATTAGTTTTTCATTTCATCAATCATTAGTTCACACAGACATCAATACTCTGTATTTTTGTGTGGCGAATGATTAGATGAAATCACTCGTTCCTGCTTTCAGAGGCTGACTGAGCCACACCTCAGATGATGTTTGGCTCTTTGCCTCAGCATGATGTTGTCATTCATTTAAATGGATCTCACTGCTCTCCTGTCAGAATCATATACTGTAGATACTGCCTCCATTTACCCTCATAGTGTCTCATCCTAAGGCAGGTTTTTATAGAAACTCTTTCAAATCAGTTAACACATATTTTAGATTATTCCTAGACCGTGCGTGGCTTTTTGTGCTGAAGCCATTTCTTGTCAGTTGGCCTTTGTCCCTCCTACTCAGTGACTTGATCAGTCCACCCACATGTGCATCTAATACAGAGGTACTGTGGCAGACAGATAACGAATGCCGACCTGATACGTGTGCATGCAATTCTACATTTACTTTGTGTGTGTGAAGGGGAGGGCAAGACAACTCAGAGAACAGATGGAGGAGTTTAGAGAAGAGAGTAATGCAAAGTCTGGCCTGTGCTCCCCTTTTCCTGTGCTCTGAACAGATATATACATCCTGTTATTGCACTAAATTCGATGCATGGTACATAAATATTTGGATTCAAGAGATAAAATATGCACTAACATAAAAAGAAAGAGCTCAATGCAGGAACAGTAAAACCTCGAACAATAAGAATAAACACCTGCTCTGTGCTCTGCTTTAATAATGCCTTTCCAAAGACCAGTATGGTTCATATGTGTGATGTTTGTGAGGGTGTAACCAGACGCATCTGCTCTATAAGACTGTGTAATGCTATTTTCGTTCCTGCGTATTAAGTGTCTAAAAGCAAAGTTTGAAAAGAACAATATTTATTTTCTCTACTTTTGTGGAATAACAAGCAGGGGAAAAAAAACCCCGCTTAATACCCAGGAGCAAGAAGCAAGAATGTTACATAGTGTAATAAATACTACGGTACAGCATTCATTGTGCCATAGATTGTGTGGTGAGATACTGTAAATCATAATATTGTAATTAAATGCAAAACAAGAAACACTCTGAGAGCAAATCTCTACCAAGGAAGCTCACTATCTGGGCAGTATTTTAAAGTAATAGTATTTTATTTTTTATATATTCATTTTGTTTTCGTTGTTCTTTTTAAACATATTTTAAGATGTTTGTGCAATAAAAATCACATAAGAGTAACATTATGGATGTTTACTTTGATCACATGAACTTTATGTAGGTGTAGGTAATGATCACAGGTATTGATCTGTAAAAAACTGGACACAAATAACTTGAGCTTATAATAAAATATTATCCTGCAGTATATTTCTTATTAACTAGTTAGAGGATTTGCTTTCTCTTGACAATATTTCCTTTAACAATATATATCACATTTTAGCGTCAACTTGAAAGAAAGGCAGATGTGAAATGTAAAAGTGAGGTCAGAGGTCAAATGTGACATATTTAAACACTACCAAAAATATAGCCTCATTGTCGGAGGTAAAAAAAAGAATGAATTCTCTTAGTACTGGTACTAACATTTTAGCAAAGTTGCAGTATTAAAATTCAAATATTTTCACAGTTACTGGTATGATTCTGTAACTGCTGCACATGAAGTGTTTTTTAAAAAAAAAAAATATCAGAACCACATAATTATTTAATAATTAGCAACATTGTGCTGACCTGGTCTTAGATCTGCTTTAAAAAAAACTTAATTCCCACAATTTGTTTTGATCATTTGAACATCCTTGTTTTTATAATGTTGGTGGAATTGATTGTGCCTTCTTTTGTTTGCCGTTGAGAAATACCCGGAATTTATTCTCAGTAGTGAAATATTCTAACAAGCAACAGAGTGGCTCAACAAGTGGCTCTTGGGCTCTCACTGCTGTTGGACACACTAACTGGCAGCAGTGTTTACCAGCGCCAATCACAATCCTGAACTGGGTTGGAGAAACGCCAAAGGCAAGGACCCTAAACACACGCCGGGAGAGCTGCATCCTTAAACCTGAGACCAAACTTTTTGCAGGCAACCTATTTTATCTATAAATATGTTTTATGCAATTTCATGTATCCTTTGAACAAAAGTAAAGCTCGTTTTGAGAAGAATACATAATGATCCAAAAGTGCAGGTGCTGGCAGTTCAACTAGTCCAAGAATGTCAGTCCCAAATTAAGCAATGTACTATTGATGTAGATTTATCAGAAATGTAATTAACAGCATTCTTTAAAAAAAAAACAAGTGATCCCCTCTCCCAAAAAAATACTTACGAGTTCCATCAAAATGGTTTGCAATGGTGTCCAAGAAGGTGTTTTGTGGAGCAAGGAGGCCCTTCATTACAGGCATCTTGTACTAGAAAAAAATGTTTCAGGGTCCCACTTCCCAGCAGTTTGTCACCATTTCCCCAAAGAAGACCTGAAAGACACTTGCAGCACCTCTTCTTGAGTTTGCTTGTAACTCTTCAGTTGAGTGTAGGTTCTTCATATTCTATACTGAGGGGATGAAACTGCTGAACTGTATCACAGAGAGACTGCCAATTCTACTTAAGAAGAAGATTCGGAGGTTTGGAGTTATCTAAACCTTTTCTCTCAGTCTGAGTCAGGAGTATTCCGGTTCAGTTGCGCATCCGTCTGCGCTCAGCACTGCTCCAGTATCACAGCAAAGTCTCAGCTGCTCTTCAGTCAGTGTAACTCCACTCACCATGAATCTTGCCATCGAGTCCCCTGTCTCGCTCGCTCCCTCTCTCTCTCTCTCTCTCCCTATCTCTTGCTCTCTCATACAAAAGCCTAAACCATCTCCCCTTTCTGTGCACGCATTTATAAAATATCTCTTGCCTTCGCTTTCTTTCTCACACAAAGCCTTACCTTCTCCCCAGAGAAGTTATTAGAAATAACTTTCTTTTTTTCCCTGCCTTCTCTTGCTTTCGCACTCTCTCACCTCTGTCTTTTGTGAAACTCTACAATGAGAGGTACGAGAGGCTTTTCTGTTGCTCAGACTACTCACTTAAATTTCCAATCAATTTTTTCTGATGTAGCGCTGGATCCTGTGCTAGTAACACACAAGGAGAGGTGTATGCATGTTTTGTGTGCTGTGGAAGGAAAGCAAGAGAAGATCTTCTGCGTCTGTGCAGATTTTGTCTTTTTTTTTTTTGTCTTCTATGCACACATGAGACTAGAGGGTTCGGGTTGAATAAAGCACAGCGTCAAACGACTCCTGTTTTGGCTCTGTGTAATTACAGTGAATTTGCTGCTAGGCTTGATGTGGAGGTACTTGAAGAATCTAACAGCCTGCTGTCTGCATCACCACCTCTATTTCACATTTTCTATGCTCCCCATACATCAGCAAACACCCACGCAGATAGTTGTCATAACAGATGCAGTAAAAACCTATATACACAAACCGACCTCGAAATAGCAGCATTCACTGGCTCTTTGTGTTGCATCGTCACTCATTACCATTTCCTCTAGGTTCCATATGGTAGCATGAAGCTGTTGTGCACACAAATGCACTGTATTGGTTATGCAAATAAATAGATATCCATGACAATTTCTAGTTTTATTAACAAAGCCTTTTTTATCAGACATGCTTTTTTGTGGACAGATTTTAGTTTTGTATGTCTCTGTGTCAATTTGGCAGATATAAAAATCCTTGAAAAAGCAACTAGCCAGATTGAGTTTGAGTCAGGTGTCTGGCATTGTTTGTGAGCAGCAGTCCATCTTAAAATGTTATTATACGGGTGTGTCTGTGTGCCAATACTGCAAATTAGCAGACTAGTTTTAGAAGCACCCTACTGTACATGCAGTGGTGGCTGGCAACCTTTACCTTGGGTGTGGCCGATGGCTTGTGCTTACCGGCTAACACGGCAGTCATTTTTCTATTCTGGTCTCAGATCCAATCAGTCTTTATCAGAAGAACAGCTTGCATATAACTGTATTTATTTATTTATTTATTTTGGTTAATGCAACATTAGCCTTAACGATGTAATAATGACCATTACTGTATTTGCTGTCTGCCAAATGCTTAAGTGATTTCAGATAACTAATGATTTTAGTCTCTCAATAAATCTCATGTTCTGACCTCTCGGTATACAATGTCACGAACATTAAAAGTTGATCAGCTTTTAATTTTTTTTTATTACGTCACAGAGCCTTTTACATATATGTACAATATAGAATATCTTCCTATCTTCATCACATTCAACAAGAATGGTTCAGAGAAAATCACAAACTTATTTCTGAGCAAAAAAATATACATTTTTTGCTACATCAATTTGCACTTTTGACTTTTTTCCATTTAAACAAAGTCCCAGTTTTCACTTGATTAGCTTCAAACAGGCAGGGGTGTCATAATGGTCGTTCCAGACTGGGTCATCCAGTCCAAGTACTGCTCCCCGGCTCTCTCTCTGGTTCTCTTCCCCATAGTCAGAATTCCTGCTGCCTGGTTCTTGGCGCCATGGAGGAGTTGGTGGAGTCGGCTCTGCAAGCGATGCTCGTCCGCTTTTCGTTTGCCCAGAGTGAGGATCCCAGCGGCCGCATCTCCTTTGAGGGCCCCACCCAATCCCTTGCTGCCTGAGCGACACAGCAACACATGGAGGCGGCAGGGACGGGATGGTTCTCTGCAGCACTCGGACACACTTTGAGCGTCACATGCCAGCTGAGATAGCAGCAGCAGGAAGACCAACACCAGGGCTTTCTGGTTAATCAAAGAAGTTGGATTAAGAATATGATCAGGATTAAAATGGTATGAATCCAAATTTAAATTAAAAAAAAAAATACAGAATTGAAGTATATGTTAACATGAAGTGTCATGGATAAACTCCAATGCATAATAAATATAAATCACTAAATTTATAATAAGATGATGCTGACATGTATTCTAGACAAAGATAATAAAACTCATCAGTCAGTATCAACTTGTCCGTGTACCATATTAGTAAGCTTGAATTTTAAACTACAGAGAGATATTCCATACAATACAAAGTGCAATGCTTTTTTGATTTTATAAAGTTTATATGCCTGAAAATATACATGCATGGCCAGAGATAATGTGCTAATTTGCCTGTTTGATATGCATATCATCACAGTGGGATACAGAACTGAATGAAAGCACATATACATAAATATAAAAGAAACATAAAATACAAATTGCACCATTTATACAAAGTAAATTACTATAAGAAATAAGAATACATCAGTACCTATGACTACATGCCTCATGACTCGTCCAAATGTGTCCCAGTTTTTTAATTTAGCAGTTATATATAGAGAGCCACTCTTAACTCAGCCAAACATTGTAATGCGCATCGCCATGTTACCAGGCACTCTTGGAGCTTAGTGTAAAACAGCTTCCACTACAAAACATGCAGCTGTAAATTTTCATAATAAAATACATCAAATAAAATGTATTCTTCCATACACTTGAGAATTGAATAACTGATGCCAATATAGGAAAACACTTTTGAGTCAGCCGCTTATTCATTTGGTAGCACAAAAGGATACCAATGTAGAAAAGGCAATTTAAAAAAGGTAAATCCATGAAAATTAGAAACAATAATGAAACTTAAGCTGCCTTACCCTGCTATTCATTTCCATCCCAGCAGCCTGTTGGAACTTGATGGGGAGCCACGTCATCTGCTCGGTTGTGTGAAGACTCCCCTTCTGGTCCCAGGGGGAAAAATTAGTCTCTTTTATATTGTCCTGTGCTGTCCATCCCATCAGTCCTCTGGACGTCATTTAGGCCAGTGACGAACGTGACACAAAACCACTGAATCTTTTTTTTTTCTGGTCCTTGCTCATTTGAAGTTTACTGTCAACCTTGCTGCCATTAATTAGTGTCCTACTGCAAGTCATCTCCAAGACACCTGAGTGGACCTTTGATGAACTACAGGTATGTCTTTGTAGCTGCATGCTAAAGGTTTATTAAGACATACCTTTACAATGACTGGCGAGGGACTAAAGTCAATTAGTAAATGTGTCTAGTGAGCTTAATATAAAAAAATAAAAAAATATATATAAACCCTGATGCCCTTCCTCTGCTCTAATGACAAGTTCATTCAAAGGCCATGCTAATGAGGTTGTATGGACTTTATTTAATTTGTATATTTTCTTATTCCTACAGAACACATGGCTAGAAAAGACCTTAAAGGCTGTTGTAATTGCAAAAAAAAAAAAAAAATTCAGCCACATTGCTGTGCCCACATGCTCTGCTCTACAAATTATAAAAAAAAATTGCTGTAACAATTAAAAATAACAGGATAACAAAAGACAATACTGACTTCCTGATCGTTGTTGTTTTTTTGTTTTTTTTTATCCTCGTGGCCATTTACTTAATGTTTATTGCCATCTTATGGACAACAGGAAGCACTGCTATAACATTCATGATGAACTAAATGGCTCAGATCTATTTTAGTAATAAGAAAATCATTTAAGATCAATTGAGAATTGACTGTGCATTACAACGTGCTTTTGTCAAGCTGTATTGATTGCTGCTTTCAAATTGCTAGGTCTGTTTGGAAAAAAGAAAAACAATGCCACTGTGTGCGGACCCTGCACAATAAAAACATTTTCAGAAAAACATCAGTTTAAATTTTTTGAGCAAAACTGCCAAGAATAGACATATTTGATATCCCTTTATCACAATAAATTTGCACACGTATCTATTTGAATGATTAATAAATGGTAAATGAACAAGAGGAGACAGGAAAAACAACGAAACCAGTTTAATGGGCCACTTAAAGGAGCTCTTACAGAATCCACACTCACTTTGAAGTGAAACACGTGTCAAGCTATTGTCTGGCTGTTGTGTTGTGGCGCTAACCCCTAAACTTTCGTCCCAGCCCCACATGCACTGGTTGTCTTGCTCTGCACCACAGAACAACAGGTGTCAAATCACTGTGTATGTGGTAATGTTAAGTAATGTTAAAAAATAATTAGAATATCAATAAAACTAACAACAGTTATAATAATATCAATCATTAATGGCTGAGAATTATTATAGCAATATATATTCCCTTCATACACTTTGCATACATTTTACATCTATAGTCACTTTATTCTTATAGACAGCAGTATCATGTTCCTGATGATCTTTGACCTCTAATGGGAAGGGTCAAACATTCCAGTTGTGATTGATTGGTGAACTCCACCACTTAATGATGTGGGCTAGCTCCATCCTAGGGACCAGGACATCAACACACATAACATCATATACATACCCACCCCCACCCCCACCCCCCGGGAAGGAGACAAAAATATTGTGTGAGGAGTGTCCAAGAACGCCGGGGAACTTAAACCCTAAGAGAAATTACATAAGAGATCCGCAGGGCCTGATGAAGATTGACATCAGCAAAAATAGATTGGTGTGCCTTAACACATGACAAGCTGCAGTATCTTTTCTATTTTAGCGGCATAGCTTCTTATTTTGTGCTGAAATGGCCATTTGTGACTCCTACAGACTAGTAGAGCTGCTCTACTTTGTGCCACTAAAATTAAAATGGCCTCCTCTTCGTCGAAAGAAGTGAGCATTTGCTGTATGTCTTAAATGGAGGAGGGAGAGTGTGAATGTGAGGAAATAAACACGCAAAGACATGCCAAGGAATCTCTGAAAATAAAAAGGCAAATGTGTGGCATTAAATGCCAACGTGAGGTAAAGCCTGTACCCACAGAGCTAGAGTACATAGTGGAGGGGCTTGAAAATAGCACTGCCCAGAGAGAGACATGGATATCTGACTCACTGATGCAACTACTGTAAACATTCCAATGCAGAAATAGAGAACTTTGTTTCCAGCTGTTATCCTTTTGCTTTTTATTTGTGGCTGAAATGTAGCATCTCTCTTCTCTTTCAGATCTCTGGTCAACTCACATCACCTCTCAAACTTGTGTCTCGCTTCTAACACGACGGATCTTCCTCCTCATCATCATCTCTTTCAATCTCTCTGCAACTTCCTCCATCTCCCTTTCTTTACTGGCCTCCTGCTTCTTTTCGACACCTTTCTGCTTCTCTGTCTCACTGTCTCTCTTTGGGAAGGATTCTCTGTGGGCACAGGCAGTGGGTCAGCAGGACCCTGCCGGACTGTCACTGACCGTCTCTTTTTCTTTCTCAGAGATGGTGTCGAGAGGTCCTGCTGCCCTCTGCTGCTGGTTTTGGAACTGAAACTGTTGCTGGGGTAGCGGTGGCGGCTGAGGATAGGCAGGTGGTTTTGCAACAGTTTGGACCAGAGGAGGGGCCGACAGCTGGGGATGCGACTGGGGATATTGCTGGGGATGGGGGTGAATGTAAGCCTGAGGTGCGATCTGAGACTGGAGCTGATTTTGGGGCTGGCACAGCAGTGGGTGGTGTCTTAGCCTGAGGCTGTTGCTGTATCTGCTGCAGCTGGTGGAGAGGATGGTGCTGAAGCTGTGGGGAAGCTGCTCCATTTTTACTGAGGCCACAGGACTGAGCTGCATAGTGGATCTGACGCAGAGTGTCCAGTGCCTCGCTCTTTGCGTGCTTTAGCAGGTCGGCCTGGCCCTAAGAATTAGAGACAGGAAAAGAGACATAAAGAAAAAGACAGAAAGACAGACTTGTTAACATCACACCACCATATAAAATTTCAGTGCATTAAAAACAGCTCTCCCTAAAGGCTACTTTCACTTGCAGTCTGTTTTAGAAAACAACATCAATGCTATGCTCCATTTTATACCTGGCATGTTTAGTTAAGTGTTTTTAATCTCTAATTGACCACTATCTGAATTCATTTTTTGTCAGAAGGAAGTAACGATGGGAAGATTGTTATTGCATTACCCAAAAAGATGCAGAAGGGGGCAGTATGAAGCCAGTGAACAAAGGCCTTTGGTTGCTTTCCAGCCCTTTGTACTGTTTCTCTCAGCTTGCAAGTACTGCTGTCATATGGTGACAATGTTATACTACATTTCTGCTCTTTATTTGAGCACCCCAGAGATGAATCCCTGCCATATGTGGAGGAAGTGGTCAGGGCAGGCATCCTGTACTACAGCACTGTCAAGTCAATCTGGGCCACAGCTATGGCCGCCTTCCTCCTTAAGCTAGCTGTCTCAGCCATGTGGAAATGTGGTAGTTTTCTCCAGGCTGTTATTTCTGTGAGGTGCTTATATTATTAGAACTGCCCAAAGGAGAAGAAAAAAAAGGGAAAATGACAAACTCCCTCCACTTGAACAATTTTTAATTCCTTGACTCTTCCCCCTCGGGGTTTACTCTTGCCACAGCCCAGTCACCTTCAGCATGTCCACTTCAACATCTGCTCAAAAACAAAGTTTTCTTTTCAGCTGTGAATCTGCACATTTTACCTCCCGCCTACTGAACTTCAGTCTATCTGACCCACTGTGACAGCTTGCTGGGCTAACATCCTTGTGAAGAGGCACAGACTGACCTGTTGTGCACCAGACTAAAGTGTAAATGTCGAAAGGGATAAAGTTCTTAGTGCCACAAGGCAGGTACAGCAGTAAGACATACTGTGACTAAAGGTGATGCCCTGCACATGATGGCCTATGTTCTACTCATTGCTGATGTTAATACCCTGCAAGTGGCATTTTAGCTCAACCAGTGTAGCACGCAAACCAGGAGTATGAGCAAGTCATATGTTTGGAATAAAAAAAACTAAAATTATGTAAGTCATGACTCACCAGGCATAAAATAAGACAGCGAGAAGCTTATCCTGTGCTGCCTGAGTTGAATAACGGCTGCACTTGTGTTTGAATGCGTCTCACCCCTACAGCTGGCCTAAAAGCTGTCCACAGGGGGCTAAGCTGCAAATAAGGACAGTCACTAAATCCCACAACCATATCCTCATTAAATTCTAGACCAGTGTCCTCCTTGTTTATCAGAAACAGACCAATCATTTGAGAGAAACTGAGTAATACTGACTCAATAATCTGCCTTTAGGTATTGTTTAGACATTTATGAGCCACATCGATGGGGAATTGGAAGTGACTGCGGAGCATGATTCTATCATTGGGACATATACACTACATTGCCAGAAGTATTCACTCACCCCATCCAAATCAATGAATTCCAGGTGTTCCAGTCACTTCCAGTGGCCACAGGTGTATCAAACCAAGCACCTAGACATGCAGACTGCTTCTACAAGCATTTGTAAAAGAATGGGTCAGCTCTCAGAAGCTCAGTGAATTTCAGTGTGGTGCCGTGATAGGATGCCACCTGTGCAACAAGTCCAGTTGTGAAATTTCCTTGCTACTAAATATTCCACAGTCTGCTGTTAGTGGGATTTTAACAAAGTGGAATCAATTGCGAATGGAAGCAACTCAGTCATGAAGTGGTAGACCATGTAAAATAACAGAGCGGGGTCAGTGGATGCTGAGGTGTCCAGAGGTCACCAACTTTCTGCAGAGTCAATCGCAGTTACGTGGGGGGCTTCATGGAACGGGTTTCCATTGCTGAATAGCTGCATCCAAGTCTTACATCACCAGGCTCAATGCAAAGCATTGGATGCAGTGGTGTAAAGCACACCGCCACTGGACTCTAGAGCAGTGGAGGCGTGTTCTCTGGAGGGGCGAATCATGCTTCTCTGTCTCACATGCTCTAAAGTTACACAGGCATACGATGATATATAGAGAAGCAGATCCTAGAAATCAAAAATCTTCAATGCAAGTATTCATACAGAATGCCACTTACTAAGCTTCACTCAAGTCCATAAGGTACACAGTGTTATGCAATGACACAGACAGCAAACCCAAACACAGCCAGCAATACGTAACTGAACGAAGTAGATGAAAAAA
>JAMQGT020014582.1:0-98821 GCA_024447675.2 Pterophyllum scalare
GGCTCACTGGCCAAAAATATATCACATCCGTAGTGGTTTAGCACTACCATAGTGAATGAATGGGAAACGGTTTAGGCCGTTTAGCTAAACAATTCTCGGCTTCCGGTTTCTGTACTGTGAGGAATTCTGAAACCTGACTGAAACTCTTCAAATAAACCGTTCCTCTGCAGATGATCAGTTAGCTGTTTTACAACTACTCTTTCAAGGATTTTGGAGAGAAAAGGAAGGTTGGACATTGGCCTATAATTACCTAAGACAGCTGGGTCAGTGATGGCTTCTTAAGTAGCGGTTTAATCACAGCCACCTTGAAGGCCTGTCTCGTCAGCATCCATCTGGCTCCCAGGATATGGTAGCCATGCTTCCCGGTACTGCTGTGCCTAAGCCTCTGCAGCAGGCTTTGGGATCAAGGGCTGAGGCAGCCCAAGCTGCTATTGCAGCCATGCCACAGTATACTCCCGGTGAGCTCCGTGCGCTTCAACAAGCTGATTCTGTCTTTAAAGAACTGTGTGGGTTTTGGGTGCAGAAGCGGCACCCTAATCATGAGGAGCGGGCACAAATGTCTCCAACTGCATTGATTCTGCTTCGGCAGTGGGATCGCTTGGTGGAGAAGGATGGACTCCTTTACCGCCAAGTGTTCCGCCCCGATGGCACTGAAGCTATGCTTCAGCTGCTGTTACCTAGTGCCTTAGTTAATAAGGTTTTGACCCAGGTTCACCAGGAGCATGGGCATCAGGGAGTCAAGCGCACTCTGGCACTCCTCCGGTCCCGATGCTACTGGCCTGGTATGTCCTCTGATGTTGCTCAATGGTGTCAGGACTGTGAACGGTGCCAGGTTGCTAAAGACGTTCATCCAAAAGCTAGCAGCCATATGGGGCATCTTTTGGCATCACGTCCTAATGAGATCCTTGCTATGGATTACACATCTTTAGAGCCAGCCCAGAATGGTGTGGAGAACATCTTAGTAATGACAGATGTCTTTAGTAAGAATACAGTTGCTGTCCCGACTCGTGATCAACGGGCCTCTACTGTGGCTAGGGTTCTAGTATCACAATGGTTGTAGTTGAATGTTCAGATGACCTCGGAGTCTCTCTTTCTATTATTATTGATTGTCCATAAGTTACTGACCGTAGCCCAGACAGAGAGTCAGAAGACAAAGTTCCTGATGGCACCAACCTTGGTTCTGTTTATCAAACACCACTTTATTTGATATCTGAACAGACCTCTTCAACAGAGAAATGTAAGAGCAAAGATTTTTAACACATATATAAGTTGCCATTTTCATAAAATGACCGCCTTCACAGTGAAGATACTCTGAGTGATAAACATGAATCCCACTTTTCGTTATACACAGAATACTGACTCATTCTCAAACGCACGCCTCCAGTATAATGACCGCTTTAATCTCAGCTTTCTTTAGTTTTTAATGTACAGCTATGTTTATAATTGGAACAGAGCCCTGCAATCAACAGGTGTATTGTATTGTTGCGCAATCCCAGCGCTCTTTGTCGGCCTTGAACTCTTGTACCACTTCCACAATGTCCTGCTTCTGCTGGCTGGTGTCAAATCCGATTTGCGTGACAGTATTGACCAAACCGTGCTTCAAGGTGTGCCTTCTCTGCATTAAATCTGTATTCTGAAAAATTAAACAGAAAGCGCAATAGTCCAAGTCGCTTTTTGGAGTGCACACTCCCAGGCATTCTATTATTATTTTTGCTGTCGTCTTTATTCTAGTTCAGTATATGTTCTTCCGTGCGTTTTTCGGTCACTTCACTTTCTGTCGTTCCTGCAGGTTTATCTCAGCAAGTTAAGCTTTGGTTTGGGAATGCCAAGAGCAGTGGTTCAATTTCCAGCCTGGGTGAAGCTATTCATTCAGGCTTTTTGGAGCATAGAACCTTTGTGCAAATATTAAATGTATGAATACTGGCTGTAAATAAATGTGCTTCCATTATCACTGCTACTCCTGGTGGATAAACAAGACATTACCACCATTTTCCCCAACTGCTGCTTAGAGGCGTTCCCACCACTGGCCCGACTGCCTACGTCATAAGCATTGGATCACGTTTAGGCCAAGGTTCGGCCCAAATCGGCCACGGACCGGCCAAGGTCAGTTTTCAGTGGTTACATCTGTAGGTGCGTCCAGACTCACTCACACTCTCAGGAAACATATGGCACTTGGTACAAATTGGACAATGTGTATTTGAGATGTGACAATTTGGTGTCCTGTCGTATATGATTGAAATCCCAAAATCAAAGTGTTGTTACAGCAACACTGTTTGAGATTCTATAAAACCTTGGATAACTTCACCAGACCTGACATGTGTGCAAAATTTCATGAGTTTTTGAGCATGTTTAGGCCCTCCAAAAAGCAATTCATTTGCCTGAATAATCAAAAGCACATAGAATAGGGCCTTGGCACAGGTTGTGCTCGGGCCCTAATAATTAAATGCAGTGTTGAGGCTGTCATTTTCAGCATCTATATGGATGTTAAAATCACACCATATAATCATTTTATCCTAGGGTACGCCTGCACAGCTTGCCAGTGTGTTATAGGGCTAACACAGACACACACAACCATTCACACTCATATTCACACCTATGAGCAATTTAGAGTCAGCAGCTAACCTAACCACACTGACTGCATGTCTTTGAAGCACCTGCAGAAAACCATGCAGACATGTGGAGAACATGAAAACTGCACAGATGGTGGATTTTAACCCACAACCTTCTTGCTGTGAGGCAGCAGTGCTAACCACCATGTGCATTGATTTTTTTAAAAAAATGAAACCATCTTGGCTACCTCCCCAATAACTACTTGTCCTCGCTAGCTAAGGATATTGATTAGCTTAAAACCATATTTCACTTTAGACATAAGCAGGGAAATGCCCATTTTACTGCAGAAGACCTCATGCTGTCAGTTTGAGGGGAAAAAAAAGAAGCTCAGAGCACAAATCTGATTATTACCATTATTATGGTAAATGTTCCAGGTCCAAACTGACCCACCACTGGTCCAAAGCATCAGGGATTTTTGTATTTTTCAGGTCTTCTTTGGACACGAGCTACTTTTAACTGTTAAACTATCAGAGCATCTAGCTGGTGACGTCACAGAGCTGCTGTTCCAGCTCAGTGCTGCGTGGGGCTGGCATGCTCTCCTTCTGCATGGGTGCGTCGCTGGCTCTCTGTCTCCCTGTGTCCAGCCCTTGTGTTTGAAATGACAGTCTTAAGTGTCTTTGCCTGTTTTGTGTCTTACTGTCATCATCGTTTGTGGTGCTGTTCTTGTTCTGTTGCCATTTTCACCACACATCAGTTTTACTCTCTTTGCATTTCTTTATACAGAACAATGAATTACAAAATAGTACACAACAAATGATAATCATAAAATCACATTAACCACACTAAGAATAACAGACTCATTTAGAGACCACTGGACCAGATTCTGTAAAGCACACTCAGGACATCAGGAGATGTTAGAATTCTTTCAAAGGGCTTCCTCTATAATACTGAATGCATCAAACTGAGTCATGTTTGACTGAAATACAGTATGTGGGAGATACATCACACATGCATCTCTTTGTACTGTACCAGTGGACTGAGTGGTGTACTCAGTCCACTGCTTGTGGCCCGGGCAGAGCAGCCTTTTCAGCTGCTTGTTAACACAAATGTCTTCTGTGTCGGCTCGCTCTTTTCTCTCTGCCTCTTCTTGCTTTTTGTCTCTCTCTCTCTGTCTCTCTCTCATATTGTGTTGCGTGGGCGCTTCTCATTTTTGTTTACCTTTGAGCAGAGGTAGTCTCTCCTGGTTGCTCCGCCCATTTGTCAAGTACTCACCTGAAGCAGATCAGTCATTACTGATTACTCACCTGTTCCTCATGTATGCTGATCAAGATGGTCTATTTAAGGCTGAAGGAGCGTCTCCTGTGTTCCTGGATTTTTGTGTTGGAGTAAGGTATCAACGTCGGCTCCTGTCATGGCTGTTTGCAGTCTTGTGGCTGGAACTCTCTTCCCTGTCGTGGACCTTTGAGAGCAATTGGTGTCAGTTTGTGTGAGTCCAGGAACACATCAGCAGCCCTCATCCCGCTAACACTTCACATGCATTTCTTCACTCAACAAACCAAGGTCAGTTGTGACTAAAAGCTGGTTCTGTGTCTGATCCACTGTTCAACAGTTTTTGTTCTTGGAAAATTCCACCACGGGCACATTGAGAAATAATCTCAAAAGGAATATAAGGTTACAGTTGGATGGTCATAGAATGGTTAAAGACAAACATGTCTGTTCCTGGTCACTTTTCCTTGCCTTTGGCAGAAACTAAAGCTCAGAGCTCAAAGAAAGTGAATTTCAGAGCTGTCAATTTAATTCACTTTTACTGATGGAACACCAAATCACAACTCTGCTTCTCAAAGAATGTGACTAAACTCACTAGTGTGCTTAATGATATGATGGTGGATGTTGAAACACAGCACATTGCTGAGAGAGAACATTACTAAGGTTTAAAAGAGAGCCTATAAACATGGTGAAATGAAATGGCTGGAATACTCCTTATGATACTGCCCATGTTTTCATGTCCTGCTGCAGAGGTGGTCCACTTTAAATCTCTCCTTCATTCACATGTTCAACATCTCTGAAGTCAATTGTAAAAGCTGGCAGTGGCACACTGCCCAAAACAAAAGTATAACCTGAATAACTGAGCTACACTGCAACCTTCACTTCATACTGATTGTGCAGGAGGTTTACTGGTGTACCAGCTGATTTGACCTCTGTGAGAATGAACAGTGAAGTAAGGGGCTGACTTGTGTGCCTACAATCTCAACAGGCTGGTCCGGTCAGAACCAATGGCCTCGTATTGAATGAATCCGCTGTCCATGCTGTAGTTATTGTCCACTTGTTTAACAGTCTTATTCCACAGTTTACATCCACACAGTGATTGCGGAAAGTGGGGAGTCAGATGGATTGGAGTGTGTGGGATTGATTAGAACTTAATGAGAGGGAGTGAAGTGGTGGGAGCTGGTGTGAGATGGTGTGGTTTCCAGCATGAAGAAGAGGAGAAAGAAAGTCTGCACAGGGAATAAACATCTGCCGATCGTCCCTGCTAGCAGCGCCGACTGACTTCCTCTCCTCGCACATCCGCCTGATGGCGAGACGGATTCCGAGTCTTCTCATTGGTGCAGGCGGATGGGCCGATTTGACGCTGGTGGGGGTCGTACCAACGCTCTTTAGCCCGGACCATGCAAGGTAATGGCCGACTGGATGGCCTTTTGTACACTGATCCTTTCAATAAAGCTAATCATCTTCACACTTTCCCTAATATTGGGTGAATTTGACCAGCTTTTATTATGACTGCCACACTTGCAATATGTCGACTTTCTGACCTTTAAATATGGAGGATTGTGCAGTGAAGGTGGACAGACCACCAGCTGTAGTGACACACAAACAGATGGTCAAACTTTCTGCTAAAGCAGTTGCTGATACAAGGTTTAATGCAAAGCGGGATGTTTTCAAAGGTACAAAAATCTCTTGATGGGTTCATTGATTTGAGTGATGAAATGAGGTGTATGTAATAACTTGTACCACATGAGGAAAAAGAAAAACACGAAACCTGGTTTAAAGCAAAAATGATGTTCAATGATGGATTTATTGAAAGTATGAAAGTGGGTCAAATCCAAACAAATGTCTGAAAATGAAGGTACTGGCAATTTTGAATGTTGCTGATGATGGTGATCAAGGTGGTGTTGATGATATTGATCCTAAGGTTGTTGTTTCCAATGTGGGTAAATATTCCAACAAAAGTGTGACCAGTAACAGGGCCACCAGGTCAAGCACGCACAGCTGAAAGAGCTGCACTTGTTGCTCGAATGGCAGTTTAAAGGAATGCCATGTTTTGGAGGAACTGGAACAACTGATAAAAATCAAAAAGGAACAGCTGGTGTTAGAAACTGAAATAGCAACATCTACTGCTAAGTTGGCAGTTTTCAGGCTTCAGATGTGATGGCATCTACTCTAATTTTTGAAAAGAAACTGACATCAATGCTCTTTATCCCATGGCAAAAGAATACAAGCCAGTAACATGCAAAGGAACACAGCAACAGGACATGCCACTACAAAACAAACTGCAAACGATGGAAGGAAAACAATGGGTGTGTGTGGGTGCCTTCCAGGACATGGTTGCGGAGGGTGGAGGTTGGGCCCATCCCTACCCCTTCCCACTGATTGTTGCTGCTTCCCCTGGGATGCAGGTGCCTGTGGGTCCTGGGTTGTGTGGCTGGATGTCTTGGCGTGGCTTTTGGCCCGCTCACTTGTTGGTGGTTGCCCAGGGGTGGCTTGGGCCTCTTCAGTGTGTGGGGAGGAGGCCCTGCTGGTTGTTGGGGGCTGGGTGCCGCGTCGGGGGTTCCGAGTGGGGGGGGGGCGCGCGCTTCTCAAAGACACACACGCACACACCGCTCAGCCCCAACTGGTCGCGGCAGATGACTGCCCCTCCCTGAGCCTGGTTCTGCCGGAGGTTTCTTCCTGTTAAAAGGGAGTTTTTCCTTCCCACTGTCGCCAAGTGCTTGCTCATAGGGGGTCGTTTTGACTGTTGGGTTTTCTCAGTGTTATTGTAGTGTCTTTACCTACAATACAAAGTGCCTTGAGGCGACCTTTTTTTGTGATTGGACAATATACAAATAAAATTGAATTGGACTGAATTTGTCTTGCCTCCTCATTTTTTCTTCTCTCCAACTTTAACAAGAGTAGCCTATAGACAACTCATAGAGCTCTTGTAAAATCAAATATGTTTACTACAATGCATTTGGATCATTATTTCATTTGTGAAAACTGCCAGACATGTAAGCATTAAAAAAAAGTCTTATTTAATAGCTGTCACAGAAAACCTCAAGAACAGGTTCTCCTCAATGCAGCTAACCAGTCAGTGTTAAAAACAGAAGCCTTGCTGGTCTAAGATCAGTATCCCTTTCCACTTTTATTCCTGTTTCACTTTTTGTTTCTCAGTATATCAGGTGCAGGTTTATCTGTACTCATTATATAGTAGTTAATCCTCTTGAACAGACAGATTGAAGAATCATTAATAATAATTGAGACTGCTCTGCAATCTGGATATTTGAAATGGAAATAAAGCTTAATGTCTTATAAGGTTTGTGCTGAAAAAGAACAAATTCTGATTCATCAATTTTTTATTTTATTTTATTTTTTTACTTCGAGTAAGAACAGCATCATTCACTGTATAAACACAATAATTCCATTGGAAAACTTAAACATGAATTATATTTTAACATCAAATGGTCTACGGTGAAGTGATACCCACATGCAAACAAAGAAAAGGAGGGACTGGTCTGCATTTACAAGACAAAAAGTAGTTTTAATGTTACAAACTGGAAGTAACAGCTATGCCACATGTGCGTGTGCACGCGCACACACACAACTTTAGATAACATGGTAGACAGGAGCCAATATTTTAGCCCCATTTCAGTTAGGTGAACAGTTTGTGAATGTCGGCCTGTAATACTATAAGAAAGTGTTCAGTCTTCTTAGTAATCCATCTTTGGTTAATATTGCTTTACCATTGTCACCACCAGCAGCCATAGGGTGAGAGGCAGGGTAATTCAATTCAATTTTATTTGTATAGCACCAAATCACCTCAGTGTGCTTTGTATTGAAGGTAATGACCCTTCAATAATTAGAGAAAATCCAACAGTCAAAATGACCCCATTTGGTGACAGTAGGAAGGGGAAAAACTCTATTCTGACAGGAAGAAACCTCCGGCAGAACCAGGCTCAGGGTGCGACAGTGATCTGCTGCAGTCGGTTGCCCCCCCCCAACCAGCCTAGGCCTGTTGCAGCATAACTAAGGGGTGGTTCAGGATGTCAAGAGAGGGTGTCTGTCTCCCGAATCCAAACTGGGAGCTGGTTTCACAGAAGAGGGGCCTGAAAGCTGGAGGCTCTGGCTCGCATTCTACTCCTAAATATCCGAGGAACAACAAATAAGCCAGCAGTCTAAGAGCTAAGTGCTCTATTGGGGTTATATGGTACTATAAGGTCTTTGAGATAATATGGGGCCTGATTATTCAAGACCTTGTATGTGAGGAGAAGGATTTTAAATTCTTTTCTATATTTAACAGGGAGCCAATTAAGAGAAGCCAATGTGGGAGAAATACGCAATGTGAAGCAGGATGAGTTCAGGGTCATTAAAGACAGAAATACAAATGTATGAACAAGTGAAGAGTGTGTTGAGAAGATGGAAGGAGTGCTTTCAGGAGCTAGCCCCAATAGCTAGTTGTTATTGGGGCTTGGTATCCAATCTCAGTATGGGGTGATATTTCCCCTGACCTGACGTTTTGGCTCCCCCTTGCCGTAGCATTTGTGTTGTACACCACAATTTAATGTTCACAACTTTCATTCATAAAACTGACTCTGCCTCTTTAAAAAATTCCCACAGTAGCACTTTAATGCCAAAAGAATATTTAGAGCTGCTTCAGACCGCTAGTAAATATGGCTCTGTAGCTTCTTTCTATCAAACTCCAACCTTTTTAATGAAGCAATATTGTTGACAAGGTATTTTTGTTGAAATTAACTACATAAAATAACAAGGTAAACACACGTTGTGGTCAAATGAGATCCGCGTTTTGGAGTCTCATTTTCAGCACATTCAGACATCTTGCATCGTATCATTGGGAGTCTAGCGCAAAGCCATTCGGGTTCTCAGTGTGCCACTCTTCTCTTCTTCTAAGTCACTGTAAACTTTTCAACCTGGAATTTTGGTAGTGCAGCACCTGCGCTCCAATGGCCAATAGAACAGGGTACTCGTCCAAGACTTGCAATACAATCAAAACCAGAAATTCTGAAAACTGTAAAGGGTTTCATGTTGTCCAGCTTCCCTCTTTTGCAGAAGCACCTTTGCACATAGAAATGTGAAAGGGGGTTGTTTGTATAAAACAACAAAATAAAACAAAATACGGACTTATTCCTTCACTTGAAATTATAATGGCACTAAGGGAAAAAGCTATTTAGTGTCCCCAGTGTACTGTGCCTCATTTAACCTCCTTAAATATAATCCAATCAGAGGCACAGTGGGGCGGCTCCTAACTTCATAGAAATACCTTTAAGATTTCTTTGAAGCAAAAACTACAGAGAGCCTCACATATTGAACCGTGTAAATTTCTATTTTTGCTTTGAAAGGAAAAAAAAATAGCGGTCAGAACCTCTGTGATCTTGTAGCTGACTACGGCCATGGCTGTACAGGATGAACTGCCTTTTGCTCTCTGTGTGATGTTTATGCATAAGTCTTCAAGTTTTGATCAAGCTTAAACTTAGGACTGGATCAGATGACTGAACCATCCCTTAGTTATGCTACAATACGGGCAGGTTGCTGGGGTGTTCCCATGATGCACTGAGTGTTTCTTCTTCACTCACCTCTTCTCACTCTTTGTTTATACCCCACTCTGCATTTAACCATTAGTTATTATAATCTCTGGCTCTCTTCCACAGTTTTTTTGTCCTGTCTCCCTCCCCTCACCCCCAACCGGTCATGGCAGATGACTGCCCCTCCCTGAGCCTGGTTCTACTTGAGGTTTCTTCCTGTTAAAACAGTTTTTCCTTCCCACTGTCTCCAAGTGTTTGCTCATGGGGTTGTCTGAATGTTGGCTTTTCTCTGTATTATTGTTGGGTCTTTACCTTACAATAGAAAACATCTTGAGGTGACTGTTGCTGTGATTTGGCATATCAATAAAAAGATTTTGTCATCTAGTCAACTGAGAAATGCTCTGACAGCATCAAATGATTATGAACCATTAATGTTACACAAAACTCAGGCTTGCTAATTACAGAACAGAAAAAAAACTATTGCACTCTTCTTCTTTCAGCTGCTCCCCTACGAGTCGTTACAGCAGATCTGCCTCCATGTTTCCCCGTCACTAGCATCCTCCTCCATCACCAACCTTCTGCATATCCTCCATCACTATATCCGAGAATCTTCTGTGTTCTTTTTGCACATTAATAGTGGGCCAGAAGTCAGATATTTAAAAAGAAACTTTCACAAAAATACAAAAGAAACTTTTAACCTTAATGTAAGCAGGAGCTGAAGATGTTAATTATTTTGTTTCTGATAAATGTTCTTAACATAATTTCCCAAGTAGATATATGCACATTACTCCTGTGGGTTCTTCACTCTGGGTAAATCCTGCTGTACATAGCCAGCACTCAGAATTTGTCTAAAATTTTGACAAATATAGAAGATTAGAGTTGCTGCACTATGCCTTAGTAGCAGAGCTCCCCGTATCTTCTATAGGTTTGATACTGCTGTGTTGACTGTTGATGTGTTGAGTCATTTCCTTGCGGTTGGTTACCATGTGGCCACACTGCACACATGTATAGCGTCCTCTGGTGTGCTCCCAAAGAATGCGTCTGCTGTAGGCCGTACCTAATGCACAAAAGAACAAATAACTCTTTAACATCAGAGGTATATGAAGTTTCTGATTTGTTTACCGAATAGACTCATTTGTTAAAATGTTTTCAGCACTTACTTAGAATGTTAACATTACACAGGATAACTTTATGGATATTCAGCCATATTTTGGCCTACTTTAGTTATTTCTAAAAAGATAATACAATCAGGAAACTACTTTAACTACTGTTGCACTCACACTAGGCAGGGTTGCCTTATATCACATGTGAGCATAACTGCTCCCAAGCTGCATGGAGCATTACATGTCCCCCCCCCCCCGATTACAAAATGACAGTTTGTGTTCAGGAGCTCGGTGAAATTAAAGTCTTTTAAACTTACTTTATAATTTGTATCATTTTTTTGGAGGGGAGCTGCATTAACGCAGCTGACATGCATATGTAAGGATGAAAGCAGAATTTATACACTGCTCAAAAAAATAAAGGGAACACTCAAATAACACATCCTAGATCTGAATGAATGAAATATTCTCATTGAATACTTTGTTCTGTACAAAGTTGAATGTGCTGACAACAAAATCACACAAAAATCATCAATGGAAATCAAATTTATTAACCAATGGAGGCCTGGGTTTGGAGTCACACACAAAATTAAAGTGGAAAAACACACTACAGGCTGATCCAACTTTGATGTAATGTCCTTAAAACAAGTCAAAATGAGGCTCAGTATTGTGTGTGGCCTCCACGTGCCTGTATGACCTCCCTACAATGCCTGGGCATGCTCCTGATGAGGTGGCGGATGGTCTCCTGAGGGATCTCCTCCCAGACCTGGACTAAAGCATCTGCCAACTCCTGGACAGTCTGGTGCAACGTGACGTTGGTGGATGGAGCGAGACATGATGTCCTAAATGTGCTCAATCGGATTCAGGTCTGGGGAACGGGCGGGCCAGTCCATAGCTTCAATGCCTTCATCTTGCAGGAACTGCTGACACACTCCAGTCACATGATGTCTAGCATTGTCCTGTATTAGGAGGAACCCAGGGCCAACCGCACCAGCATATGGTCTCACAAGGGGTCTGAGGATCTTATTTCAGTACCTAATGGCAGTCATGCTACCTCTGATGAGCACATGGAGGGCTGTGCAGCCCTCCAAAGAAATGCCACCCCACACCATTACTGACCCACTGCCAAACAAGCAGATCGCTCTCCACGGCGTCTCCAGACTCTGTCACATCTGTCACATGTGCTCAGTGTGAACCTGCTTTCATCTGTGAAGAGCACATGGTGCCAGTGGCGAATTTGCCAATCCTGGTGTTCTCTGGCAAATGCCAAGCGTCCTGCACGGTGTTGGGCTGTGAGCACAACCCCCATCTGTGGACGTCGGGCCTAACCGGGTCTAACCATTTGTGCAGACACATGCACATTTGTGGCCTGCTGGAGGTCATTTTGCAGGGCTCTGGCAGTGCTCCTCCTGTTCCTCCCATGCACAAAGGGGGAGGTAGCGGTCCTGCTGCTGGGTTGTTGCCCTCCTACGGCCTCCTCCACGTCTCCTGGTGTACTGGCCTGTCTCCTGGTAGCGCCTCCAGCCTCTGGACACTACGCTGACAGACACAGCAAACCTTCTTGCCACAGCTCGCATTGATGTGCCATCCTGGATGAGCTGCACTACCTGAGCCACTTGTGTGGGTTGTAGAGTCCGTCTCATGCTACCACGAGTGTGAAAGCACCACCAACATTCAAAAGTGACCTAAACATCAGCCAGAAAGCATAGGTACTGAGAAGTGGTCTGTGGTCCCCACCTGCAGAACCACTCCTTTATTGAGTGTGTCTTGCTAATTGCCAAAAATTTCCACCTGTTGTCTATTCCATTTGCACAACAGCATGTGAAATTGATTGTCAATCAGTGTTGCTTCCTAAGTGGACAGTTTGATTTCACAGAAGTTTGATTTACTTGGAGTTATATTGTGTTGTTTAAGTGTTCCCTTTATTTTTTTTGAGCAGTGTATTAATGTTTACAACAGCTTTTGTCCTATGGGCCATGAGCCAACATCAGAGCTTACATCCACACTGACGAGCACTGATAAGCTAAACAGTCAACCTCCGCTGAGTGAGAGAGACAGGGGTGCAGTGCTGTCCGTAATCCAAAACTACACTCTTTATTATTAGCTAGCATTGTGGTAGTTGAATCATAAGTTTTCATTCTTACTGACATTTTTATCTGCAACCAATGTAACTATATCCCTATAAAGAACTTTAATATAATTTACAAGCCAATTTGATCAATCAGCTGTATATTGGCTATTGATTTACACTTTATTGCCAGAAGTATTTGCACAACTGCTTTCATGCATATATGAACTTGAGTAACATCCCATTCTTAATCCAGATGGTTTAATATGATGTCAGCCACCATTTACAGCTATAATGGCTTTAACTCTTCTGGGAAGGTTTTCATTAGGTTTAGGAGTGTTTATGGGAACTTCTGATCATTCTTCCACATTTGTGAGGTCACACGCTGATGTTGGATGAGAAGGCCTGGCTCACAGCCTCCACTCTAACCCATCCCAAAGGTGTTTTATTGGGTTGAGGTCAGGACTCTGTGCAGGCCAGTCCAGTTCTTCCACACCAAAATGTCTTTGCGCACCAGTGTACAAAGCAAGGTCCATAGCCATATTGGAACAATTCAATTTTATTTATATAATGCCAAATCATAACAAACAGTATCCTCAAGGTGCTTAAACAGGAAGGGGCAACCCCCAAAGTTGTTCCCACAAAGTTGGAAGCATGAAACTGTCCAAACTGCTTTACACCACTGCATCCAGCATTGCACTTGGTGATGTAAGGCTTGGATGCAGCTGCTCGGCCATGGAAACCCAGTCCATGAAGCTCTCTACACACTTTTCTTGAGCTAAGCCACTTCAGGGCTGAGTTGCTGTTGCTCCCAATTGCTTCCACTTTGTTATTATCCCACTGTGGAATATTTAGTAGTGAAGAAATTTCATGACTGGACTTGTTACACAGGTGTCATCCTATTACGGTAACACGCTGGAAGTCACTGAGCTCCTGAGAGCGACCCATTCTTTCACAAATGCCTGGGCACTTGGTCTGATACACCTGTGGCCATGGAAGTGATTGGAACACCTCAATTCAATGATTTGGATGTGTGAGTGAATACTTTTGGCAATATAGTGCATCATTAAACCTTCATCAGTCCATCCACTGATGAAGACAGAAAACCAATGAAAGCCCCAAAAACCACAGTTTTTGTCCAGAAGTTAATTAAATTTTACAGCAGGGTGAATCTGAAACAACAACAATGCAGAGCGTGTGAGGAATTTCTTTGCACAGATCTATGTGTAGAGAAAACCACACACTGGCAGCCCTTGTGAGTATCGGCAAATTTGGGTCGCTTAGATGACCAGTTTACGCTGGAAGGGAACATCGAATCACATTTGAAATATTACAACTATGTGCATCAATGGGAGGATATACTCACCTTGATTCTTCTTCCACACAGCAGACAACCCAGGAGGAGAGTGAGGTGTGGATAGTGGAGAAGGGTGAACAGGCTCAGGAGACCTGGTCTGTGTCTGGTGCAGACCCTGGAAATCAGGAGGGTCAGGATTTGCTTTTGAGCCATCCGTATTTAGAGATCGGGGTATATTAGAGGCCCTTTCCATGAGCATTTGCTGAGGGGAGGTTTCTGGGAGAGGCAAGACAGAGGACCCGAGCAGAGCGGGGGTTGATGGGTCTGCCTGAAGATCAGCAGGGTGGATGGCTCCATTGGGGTTTGGGATTTGAGAAGGCAGTTGCTGGGGTGCAGACAGCGATTGCAGCTGTGGGGCTATGTTTGGGTTGGTAACAGCTGCAGCCTGGGGGGGTGTCTGTTCAGGAGGCTTTGATTTACCCCGTGGCACTTTAGAACAGGTGTGCAGGTGAGTCAGCAGGCCACGGTACGATCGCAACTTGGTGCGACAGCTTTCACACCTTCAGAAACGAAAACAACAAGGCATGATTCAAAACAATTTTACCAATAAATTCACAGTACATCAGTGAATTGAAGTAAGTATCTTAAAGGGCTCAGTACTCTTTCACCCTAACAAAGCACTGCTGGCTTACTTGTGGTTTCTAGGATACTTAAGGGTACAATGGGAGGCAGAGCCTTCAGCTTTCCTACGATGCACCATTTCTTTTTCATTCATCTATTTCCACTCTGTTTATACAGCACTCAGCATTTAATCATTAGTTGTTATTAATCTCTGGCTCTCTTTCACAGTGTCTTTTGTCCGGTCTCCCTCCCCTTACCCAGAACTGGTCACAGCAGATGACTGCCCCTCCCTGAGCCTGGTTCTGCTGGAGGTTTAGTCCTGTTAAAAGGGAGTTTTTCCTTCCCACTGTCGCCAAGTGCTTGCTCATAGGGGGTCGTTGTTTTGACTGTTGGGTTTTCTCTGTAATTATTGTCACTTATAAGGTAAGTACCTTATAAGTGACTTGGCACTACATAAATAAAATTGAATTGGTGAGTAAAACACAGGCCAACTCACTGGAAGAAAATATTGGGTTTATGATGATGCCTCATATGTTCCATCAGTTTCTGCATGCTAGTGAAGGAACCACTGCAGCCCACCGTAGAGCACAGCAAAACTTTACCTGAGGAGAAGAAACATAGCATTATGCAATTTTTCTCACTTTTTAAAAATATACTGCTCAAAAAATTAAATGAACTTTTCAGAGTTCAGCATCAAGTTAACTAAACCTCTGGGATATTGATCTGGTCAGTTAAGTAGCAGAGGGGCTTGGTAATCAGTTTCAGCTGTTTTGGTGTTCATGAAATTAACAAGAGGTAAACTAGTGGGGCAACAATAAACAACCCCCAAAACAGGAATGGTTTTACAGGTGGAGGCCACTGACATTTTTTCTCTCCTCATCTTTTCTGTTTTCACTAGTTCTGCATTTGGCTAGGGTCAGTGTCACTAATGGTAGCATGAGGTGATACCTGAACCCTACAGAGGTTGTACATGTAGTCCAACTCTTCACGAATGGCACTTCAATACGTGCCATTACCTGAAGGTTTACTGTGTCTCCCAGCACAGTCAAGAGCATGGAGGGTATTCCTGGAGACAGGAGAGCTGGACAGGGACATAGCAGGTCTTTAACTTATCAGCAGGACCGGTATCTGCTCCTTTGTGCAAGGAGGAACAGGATGAGCACTGCCAGAGCTACAAAGTGACCTCCAGCAGCCACTGACGTGAATGTCTCTGACCAAACAATCAGAAGCAAACTTCATGAGGGTGGCCTGAGGGCCCAACATCCTCTACTGGGCCCTCTGCTCACTGCCCGGCACTGCAGAGCCCAACTGGCATTTGCCATAGAATACCAGAATTGTCGAGTCCATCAACGGCAACTTGTGCTTTTCACAGATGAGAGCAGGTTCACCCTGAGCACATGTGACAGACATGAAAAGGTCTGGAGAAACTGTGGAGAAAGCTATGATGCAACATCGTTTACCATGACCGGTTTTGTGGTGGGTCAGTGATGGTGTAGGGAAGCAAATCCAATGGAGACACACAGACCTTGAAAGACTAGGCAATGGCACCCTGACTGCTATTAGGTATCAGGATGAAATCCTTGGACCCACTGTCAGACCTCCTGCTGTTGCAGCAGGTTCTAAGTTCCTCCTGGTGCACAGCAGCAGAGTAGCTAATCCTAAACTGCTTCTCTCATAATGTCACCATTACCAGATTCTGCTCATTTCCTACACTCTCTAATTACATTTTTTATTCAAATAACATTTGAGTTGTATAATCTTTATTTTGTACTTAATAGCATCAACTATCATTAAAGTAATACAGTGGTTATGGAAAGTATTCAGACCCCTTTAAATTTTTCACTCTTTGTTTCATTGCAGCCATTTGCTAAAATCAAAAAAGTTCATTTTATTTCTCATTCATGTACACTCAGCATCCTATCTTGACAGAAAAAAAACAGAAATGTAGGAATTTTTGCAAATTTATCAAAAGTATTCAGACCCTTTGCTGTGACACTCATATTTAACTCCCATGCTGTCCATTTCTTCTGATCCTCCTTGAGATGGTTCTACTCCTTCATTGGAGTCCAGCTGTGTTTAATTAAACTGATTGAAATAAAATGAACTTTTATGATTTTTAGCAATGAAACAAAGAGTGAAAAATTTAAAGGTGTCTCAATACTCTCCGTACGCACTGTAACTGTGGACTTTTACTTTGTCTGTAGAAGGGGAGGGAACACCTCAGCTTGGCTTCACCAAAGTTTAGAAAAGCACAAACATTGTATAATTTAAAAAAAAAAAACATATAAAGTGGAGTGCAACACAGAAAGGGTGTGAAATGTCACTTAAAATCACAGCCCCTGTGGACAAGAGAAATGATCATCATGTCCAAAACTCTTAACTATTAATGGTGATAAAAGAAACAAAAAGAAAACCAAAAAAAAAACTACTTGCTTTTGGACCAGTATTTAGTGGGCAACTTTGAACACAAGAATAATATTAAGAGTTAACACCAGATAAACTGTTCAGGTCACTTCACTCAGTTAAGGCCTTCCAGAATAGAAAATTACTATTAAACAAGTTTGTTTGTTTATGTCCACAAAGGCAATTGCAGTGCAGAATCTCACCAGGCAGAGACTGAGCTGGGATCTCATGATCCTTGATGTGGCTTTCCAAAGCACTTGTGTCACTGTACACTCTCTTACAGCCATGCAATGGACACGGTATCCTCTTGTTACCTGAAATGGACAAATATGACTTTTATCAACTGTTATAAACTGAACTATTCATGTAATGCAAATAATCTAAATAACATCAGCAATTTCATAAATTGTCTGGATGTGCTTTTTTTCCTGGATTTTTTGTTGACATTCTTTCTCTCGCCATTAAAATGAAACTAATAAAAGAAATTCAGTTAAGTATGTACAGTTACATATTTATATATAGTTGTGTATTTGTGTATATAAAAAGTGACTCAAAACTGGTAGCAGGAGGTGGTTATTGTGTGATATTACTCATTACTCTGACCTAAATTTACTGCTCTTGTATTGGATGTTTGTGTCCCAGTGCCAAGTGGCATTAGCACTTACATATGACTGGGCAGCATTAGCAATTGATAGCCAACAGCTTGTATTATTTGTGTTTTTTAAATAAAAATTTCAAGGTAATCCCTCATTTTCTCTTGTATTTTGATTAGAGTGAACATTTAAGATAAGAGTGGGACCCATGGGATGGTCTGGTTTTTAAGTGGGCTGCAGCACGCTTGACTTTGGGAATGGCTGCTATGAAGTAGAAAGTGCCACACTTTTGTGCTGCTGTTTGATGTCTGAATTAAAGAAATGCCAAAAGAACCGAGGACTAACATTTCACAGGTGAGAAGCTCTAAATTTAGTAATCTTTCTATAAAACTGTCCCAATGTTAAAAAATACCTGAAGGGAGGCTGGTCTCCCTTACCAATCTGACAATCTTCACACCTCTGCCACTGCACTGTACAAATCTGATGAACTTCTGTAAAGTAGCTTAACATGCAAATTACTTGTAAACATGACTAAACTAACGACTTTTTATTTAGACCTTTTCACAAGAGTCATTAAATTTCCTTAAAAAAATTGCAGTTTTTTACCACAGCAGATTTGGATTAGGGGGCGTGAAAGCGACTGGCTACTACCGGGGAAAGGATCAGAGCTATGCATTTTGACAATACAGCCTGGGGCGTCCCTCCCTCAGCTGACTGGACTGGACCCTGGCTGTGGGGGTCCACCTGATACCAGATTCCAATACCGACAATGACCGCTGAATGGCTACAGCATGGGAACGTTTTTCATTTGTTTTTATCTCACTGCCTGCGCTTCTTCTGGCTTTACAAGGATTCACCGGCCGCCACTGAGATTTCAGCTGCATATTTACCTGAACTGCATATAGAGAATCACACAGTTATTTGTTTTATGTCTGCAAGTCACAGCAGATTAATGATACACAGCACTGTGGAGACAGGAAATGATTCGTCGGCATGTCTCAGTTCAAGTCAAACACGGGACAAGTCAGCTTTTTTCCTAATCGCAGAGCATCCAAACAAACGTTGGTAAATCCGTTCATTCAGCGATTTGTGCCGATTTTTTATCCTACGTTCAGACCGCTGACCACTAGCAAAATGGCGACCTCAGCAGCGAAAACACAGCATATCAAAGCGCCGAGACGTCTGAATAATCTGTCTGATTATTTCACTAAATTACAAACCTCCGTTTCCGTTTTCAGACGTCTGTAAAACGACGCTTCCAGCAGACATCGTCGCCTTTATCTGTTCCAGTCGTACGCCTTCGGCTTCTTCGTGTTTGTTCGCTGTTGTCAAATAAAAGAATAGTGAAATACCGCCACCTAGCGGTATGAACTGTGGCCAAAATAAAATAGACTGTTTACATGTCTATGTAAATTAACATGAAAAAACTTGTAACTGGGAATAACATATTTTTTTAAAAGAAATTTTAGAGCCTGGAAAAAGTACTGCCACAGAGTTCACAAATTTTATAAATATATATTGTTTATTTAACAGATAAAACCTTTAAGCTCTAGTTAACCACTGTGAATACGTAACTGTTTGTTAACCAACAGATAGGTTTGTGCCACAAAAATGTTAAGAAATATAATAATTTTCTAATATCTATGTGTATAACATCTAACAATATTAGTAAACTGTCGAAATTGTTTTTATCATTGAAAACAGCTGTAATTACTGTGTGTTCACAGATGGTGTATTTTATAGTAGTTCTGTGGCTTTTAAAATTGACCAAAATTAGTGAAATTACAGAAATGTAATAATAATAGAAATGCATATTTTATATAGATTTCTTAAGGTGTTCATAAATTTAATGTTTGAACAATAAATGTTAAATGCCTGTAATGTTATAGGCTTTTATAATTAAGCATACAGTTCATATAATTGAACATAATTTTACAGATACTTACTTTTTAATAAAGTTATGTAACACTATAATATCAAAATAACTTTGTAATTTGTAGGTTTTTTTTTTCTAATATAGAAAATAAGCAAGGAGTGAGAGGGTTAAATCAGGAACCATTTTGTAACCAATCAGATTTTGTATTTTATTTTTGAACACAAAAAGCAGTGCAGGGCAGACACTCTGCGGTAAGACTGCTTTTTTGCCTTTCCTCAGTATCTCTAAAATTAGAAACATCCTGTCTCAGAGTGATGCTGAAAAGCTAATTCATGCATTTATTACTTCTAGGCAGGACTACTGTAATTCATTACTATCAGGTTGTCCTAAAAGCTCCCTGAAAAGCCTTCAGCTGATCCTAAATGCTGCAGCGAGAGTACTGACAGGGACTAGTAAGAGAGAGCAAATATCTCCCATATTGACTTTTCTTCATTGGCTCCCTGTTAGATCCAATATTTAATTTAAAATCCTTCCTCTTACATACACGGCCTTGAATAATCAGGCCCCACCTTATCTAGTTATCCTTCAATAGGCTTAGGCTGCTGGGGGTTCCATGAGTGTTTTTTCTTCACTCATCTGTCACTCTCCACTACTGGCCCTACACCACTACTGTATTTAATCATTAGCAGTTCTTAAACTCTGTCTCTCTCTTCTCTAGTTTGCCTTTTGTCCTGTTTCTCTCTACTCTCTACTCTTTCTCTTTACTCCAAACTGGCCTCAGCAGATGGTCCCTCCCTGAGCCTGGTTCTGTGGGAAAAGGGGGTTTTAACCTATCCACTATTGCCAAGTGCTTGCTCAAGACACTTTATAATATAAAGTGCCTTGAGGTGACTGTTGTTGTGATTTGGCACTATTAAAATAAAACTGAACTGATATGAACTCTGGGCAGCACGGTGGCGCAGGGGTTAGCACTGTTGCCTCACAGCCTGGGTTCAAATCCACAGTGGCTTTCTGTGTGGAGCTTGCATGTTCTCCCCATGTTTGCGTAGATGTTCAGAGTTATGGGGTCACTGGAGCTTATCCCTTCTGTCACTGAGTGAATGGGGGCGTACACCATGGACAGGTTACCTGTCTGTTGTAGGTGACTTGTTAACCAATATGTCTGTGGAAATGTTCTTATTCTGGGCACACAAAAAAAAAACCATGCAAAATCACATCATATTTATGACATGTGCCAATTTTGTTCTTAGCATTGTGCATATGTTAGTATATCAGACTTAATCTGGCTCATTCTGGCTGCCTGCAATCTGCATATAGCCACAACCTCTTTTCTCCATACAAGAAGATTTACCTGGAGGTGACATGGAGAGAGCAGAGGTGACAATTGATCAATGGTCATGACAGCTTGCATATTAACAATCATGAAACTAAGCTTATGGCCCATTGTTAGTCAGTGGTGGTTTTTGGTCATTATGCAACTACAGTGTTTATAAGGCTGGGGAAAAAGTCAGCTGAGACTGGATTCACTTGGATGCATAACAGAATGGTTCGCACACTGAACACGTTACATCCAGATGAACAGAATCAACTTTCTGGGGTTTTATTACCTGGATGATTGAGGATGTGTTCAGTTCATTTTTACCACAACAAGCAGTCACCTCAAAGCACTTTATGTTGTAAAGAGAAATCCTCAACAATCAAATCACTCCCTATGAGAAAGCACTTGGTGACAGTGGGAAGGAAAAACTCCCTTTTAACAGGAAGAAACTTCTGGCAGATAGGAGACTCGGAGAGGGGCAGCCATCTGTCATGGGTGAGGGGAGGGAGACAGCACAAAAGAAACACTGTGGAAGTGAGCCAGCGATTAATAATAACTAATGATTAAATGCAGAGTGGTGTATAAACAGAGAGAAAAGACATGAGAGAAGGAGAAACATTCAGTGCATCACGGGAAGCCCCCAGCAGCCTGAGCCTATTGCAGTGTAACAGCAGTGACTGAAGTATCCTAGGAACCACAAGTAAGCCAGCAGTCTGAGAGTCTGTATTTAGTTTCCACAGGAAACTGAAAAAAAAACCAACAGACAACTGGCAAATTCACATTTTCTGGTTAAACAATGACCAAAACTAATAATAACTCATTAAAATCATTGGGAGCTGATAACTCAACTGATCAGACATGTAATTATTTGAGCATTGAATGTTAATTTCTAGGGCCTGTGGACAAAATAAAACAGAGAGCTCAAACAAGTTTTTGCACTGTTCCCTGAGAGGATAGTCGATGTGCATTTGTGCTTATAAATTCACTTTTATCCTGTAGGAAAGAAAGACCTGCATACAGTTTAATGCTTGATAAATCTAGCTATTTTTCATCCAACTTTGAAGCACATTGTATAAAAATAAAGTATACCACTAACTGATGTTCATTAACGATGATAAACTTATATTGGATAGTACACTGATCACTTTTACTGTGGATTAAAGTTAATCTGTTACGTTTCAAACATCCCCTCACAAACCAACAGGCACAGGAACAGCCACACCTACCAGGAAGTGCTGAGTGTAATAAACATGCTAGGCCAGAGCACTGTGATGGTAGTCAGTCATTCTGTCACTGCATCACAAACAAATGAACAAAAAAGTAAATCATCATCAAAACAAAACAAAACAACAAACAGCCCCCCCCCCTTTCTCCGGGTGCTTCCCGCTGTCATCCACTGCTGAGTGATGACTGAGCTGTGAATCTGCGATTTTCCGAGGATGCTGCAGCTGCAGCTGCGGGTTTTCTTTCTTCGCACCGAGCACAAACCGAATCATCTGGCTGAAGTTAAACGTGCCGCAGGGCTGAGTTTGCGGAGTTTGATCGAGGATGCGTCGGCTGGTGCACAGACGCACGCAAGCTGCTGATCGCGTTGCTCCTCCTCGGCAGACTTTTCGGTTCAGGAGTGTAAAGGGACTTCAACCGGAAACTAAAGTTTTTTCTTCGAACTTTTTCAGAGGTGAAAAAAAAAAAAGGAAAACGACGCGACCCTTCGTGTCATAAACTGTGCATTTCCTTATTTTTCTCATTTACGTACGCGCTGGAAATGTGTCAGCTGCTGGCCGACAGGCAACAAGTAAATCGTTTTTGGTGAGAAAGGGCGACGTCGAGTGATTTGGGGCTAGTCATCAGCCACATAACGGATCGCAGTCCTTTATCATGGAAGATGTGAGTAGTCACTTCGCTGCCTGGGCTCTTTTTCTTTGACAGTTTTATTGATGGAAGCGTTATAGTTTTGACAGATGTGAATGAACGCACCCTGTGACGTTAGAAACAGGCAAGAACATACTTTGCAAAAACGCGACCAAGTTGTGAGAGTAAAGTTAAGGCCCAGAGACGTTAAGACTGCTGGCAGTGTGAAGCTGAAGCAGCTTTTTCGTGGAAGGAGTAACAGTTACGAGCGAAAGAAGAAGCTGTTTCAGGACTCTGCCCGCTGCAGTCAGCTACAGTCTGACATTCTTTGGCTCGAAGCACCTGCTCACCTGTCCGTCTGTCACCGGTTCACGGAATCTGTCGTTTCCACGGAAAGACACTGAAGCGTTTCTTAGCCAGGGCGGCCGCTTCCATTTACAAACGGACATAATAATAATAATGATAATAATAATAATAATAATAATAATAAAATTCGAACCGCACGAAACAAACAAAAAAATCCTCCAGCAAAATTTTCTAAGACAAGTTATTTGCTACGCGCGTCGAGACGGTTAGTTTTGGCAGGTCCAGCCTTCACACAGCTGAACGATATTCTGCAAACACAATATAGATGCTGAATTGTAAAATTTCCAGATTTGCTCTGAGCTTTAACACTGGGCTCATAACGTTTACTCTCACAAAGTACGTTATGATTGATGGTGACCTGCGTCCTGCTGTCGCAGGGGTCACAGAATATTACAGAACATCTGTGGCATCTGCTTAAAGCAAAGAACACATTTGGCTTGATGGATCAAAGACACCAAAACCGGGCTCTTCATTAATCACACTATGCAGGCTAATATATGAAGTCAATGCCTCAATTACGTTTTGGAATTTTGAGGAAGCCAGTTTACCAGAAAGGGGAAGTCAAAAAGAGACATAATATGTTAACCACTGTATGTGAGGAACTTGTTCAGTACTGTTTAATGCATGGAAGACCACACCCTTTGACCCTTTGAGTGGGATTGATCAAACGCGTGAAAGTTTGTCAGCTGCCTTTTACCTTCAACTTCCAATCTCATAATTAAAGGCAGCAGCCTCTTTTTTTTTTAATCTGGTGAACTTGTTCATTTTCTTTAGTCATAGGATATGAGTGTGTGTGTGTGCTTTTCATTCTCACCTGTCAGCAGTTTGTGAGATCAATTTTGACATTTTAATTTGCTGTAAGGCATCTATTAAAAAAATCTACATTTAAAAAAAACGAGTAAAAATAATATGTGGCAATTTTGTGTTGTGAGAAAGTTACATCTAGTTTGGATGGGGATTCCCAGGGCGGTAGCTGGTGGGTGAGGGACAAACCATTGAAACTTCTTGAAATGGAATCACCCGAAGATTTAAGAATATATCAATGATAAGAAAGAAGATATTTGAGTTCTATATTTTCTACAGTGTATTGCTCTGTGTGGGCCAAGCTTGTATCGGTGTCATTTAGAGTATTAGCAGGTTGAGCAGGTTGTGATCTGCATGTAAAGCAGAACTGGAGCCAATACATGGGCATGTTTATGCTTGGAATGTGCCACACTTAGCTGTTCCTTTCATTTTAATTTGCAATTCCTTGCTCACCTCCTCTCTACTTCGCCTGTTTTCTTAAACTTCCATCTCCAAAGCATTGTAGCCCTTCTGTGATGATCATTTGCCTTAGCTCTCTGAGTCATCTACATTCTCCATCCCTTTCCCCTAGAGTGCATACTGTGACTCAGTCTGCCTGACCTATTCAGAGAAGAGAAACAGACTGCCACATTGTTGTCAGGCAGAAAACAGTTCTCTGTCATGATCTCCCAACAGTCAAACTTTCTTCCTTACAATGGCTGAGTGTGTGCACACCATCTTACTTTGAATCCACACCACTGATAGGAAGTGATGGACAGTAAGGCAATTCCATATGCTATAAGGGCAATAACCTGTTTCAAAACACCAGTACAACACATACCAAAACACCAAGGATCTCATACTGTGCAGACCCTCCATTTTTCCAAGTTCAATTTATAAAAAATATTTAAAGGAATAATTAATAGTAAGAAAAATGGCAGCTCGCTTATACTGATGCACAAAAAACACAAGCCTGGTTCAAAACTAGATTAATTTATAATTGTATATAAGTTATAAACACAACCAGTGTACTGGCAGATAAAGGTCATAACAGGAGGTAGTGAATTAATGCTTTTGGTTGTGGTTCTTTTTTTTTTGAAGAACAATACATGCATTTCAGTAGGCGGAATCTAAGCGCTGAAACATCACATCTTCCTGGAAATTGTTTATCATGATGGTTAAAAAAAATAGTAATCAGTAGTAACAGTAATCATTCCCTGCAATAAATATTGCTAAGAAGATGCTCTCCTAGTATGTCTCTTTATCACCCATCCATCGGTTTATACAGTTTTTTCTAGAAATAAAAAGGCTTTGCTTTGTGAGGACAATAAAGAGTAAGGATCATAAAGTGCAATTTTTTTGTTATAATGTCAGTTGTTAGCAAACAGCAGAACTTTAGGACATGTCTGTGGTCTGTGGGCTAATATGTAGAACAGAGGTCTGTAAAGTTAGGTTTCAATATAGAGTGGTTTCTCGACTGAGAATGCATAAAATTGTATACAATAGTTAACTTATTTAATAAACAATACTGTATAACACACAGAATGAGTGATGAATGTGTGTAGCAATGACTAGAATGATTTCTAATAGCAGCTTGTGGACAGTGTGGAACCCTCTCCTGCAGCATATTTGGCTGTGACAGCACTGGCGGCAGAAAACTAAAACACCACCCTGTCTTTAGATTTGCTCAGTTATATTTATATATATATATATATATATATATATATATATATATATATATATATATATATACAAAAAAAAACCTTTATTGTTCTTCAGCTTGGCTTTTACACAGGTGATTATGCAGCATTTGTCAGACAAATGGTAAATGGACTAGTTCTGATGTAGTGCTTTTCTACTCTAATTGAGCACTCAAAGCGCTTATACAACATGTTTGCATTCACCCATTCATACCCAGTTCATACAAGCACTTCCATCTAAGCTAAGTGCTTGCATTCATACACATCCACACTCCAGCGCTTGTGTCAGAGAGCAACTTGGGGTTCAGTATCTTGCCCAAGGATACTTTGGCACACAGCCTGGAGCAGCCAGGAATCGAACCACCAACCTTCCTAATTAGTAGCGTGACCTGCTGTACCTCCTGAGCTACATGTTAAGACAAGTGGTAGATGCCTCTACTGACTGGCTAACTGATTTGCTAATAACATGTTAATAATACAAACAAACTGAAAACAAAGCAATATTAACCGTGTTATCTCTTCCCAGCTTAACCTGCAGGGGCATATTGGGGGTTTACTGTAAATGTGAGTTACACTGAGGCTTGTGGTAAGTTTAATCTGGGCATGTCAGTCACAATATAAATGCCAGATACAACCTAACCTAAAAGTTCCACTTCCACAAAAGTTTTCTAATCCTCTTTCAAGACCCAGGTTGCATCAGATAACATGGCTTACTGTCACTTTGTAACTGTGCTAGAATTTGTCCCTGCATAGTCTTTTCATTGCATAGGAGCAATGGTAGGGGACTGGTGGTCCATTTTAGCAGTCACCACAACACCACAGATAACAGGGGCGCTAGAGCAGAAACATCTGTGGGCAGTTTTAGGTCCGACATGTTCTTAGTTCATGAGAAAGCGGACTTCCTGTGTAAGTCCAAAATTGGAGCCCCATAACGTAGCATCTGATATCATAGTGCAGAGCTATACCAGTCAGCTGAGGCTTGAGTAATGGAAACATTTCTCTCTGTTGCAAAGGTTTGATCAGCTCTACACTGTAATTCCATCCAGGAGCACCACTGAGTATTCTAGTTACACCATCATTCTATTTTGAAAGAGTAGCTCTTCATTTTTGCTTTTCTAATCTTTCATTGCTGCTGCAGTCCTGTTTACCAAGCTGAGAGACACTTTGAGTTAGAGTGAAAGTGGAAAAATGACTTCCCACTCAGCCTAAACCAGAATAATAAACAAGGTGATTTACAGTTGAAAAAGTTTTGAGGTTTAAACTGACTTTAAACTTTTACATGTCTGTTTTATTTAACATTGAGCAACCAAAATGTTGCTCAACAGTATTTAAGGATTATTTTTCAAAATATTTCAGCATTAAAGGCCCAAAGCATTCGCAGTAGCACACAAGTTGCTAGAGGTAGAACTAATGGAGTGGAGGAAGTTAACAGCAAAGTGGCAGCAACATGGAGGTGTTTCACTCTGTGCACACTTTTATTTTTAAACTTGTAACAGTTCCTAATTTAACCATAATCTGTGGTCAAGTGAGTTGTTGCTACACGCTGCGTTTTTCTTTTTAAAGTTAGGAGCGTGTTTGAGTTGAGTCGGATGTCACAGTGTGGGTTACAGTTTGTTTTGAATACTGGTATTGGCTCCATACTCAGTATCAGTAGCTACCTGAAGCCAGGTTTTGCTTGCTTAAAAGTAAAAATTTGCAGTTGCCTGGAATCATTGAATTTAAGTGCATTTGTAAAGACAGGACGAGACAGGCTGTGCCAACAGAAGCAAGTTGTCTGATGACTCTCATGCCTTTAATAACAATTCCAACGTCCTCTGTGCTATCACTTGTAGAAGCACCAGTCTTTGTGATTCTATCACTAGATAATATATTTTTAATAAAGGGCCTAATGTGTCAACCACGTCAGCAAAGGTTAGAAATGAAAGCATCCCTTGACCCGAGCCTGAGTTATTCTAAATGGATTTAGAGCTGGCGACTGCAAAGACTATGGTATATTAATGTTATTAATTTAATACTCATCCAGTGGCCGCTTGTTCCCATTAGATGGAGGCACTGTCATTCTAATGGAGACCACCCCTGTCAGGAGAGAAATGTTCGATCATAGTTTGCTCTTATTAATGAGGCTTTTTCTTCCCCAGTGTAATTTCTCTCCATGGACTGCAGTTCCTGTGGAAGAGAGGTTTAGAAATTTCAAGACCGTAATATAAGCTAATCCGATGGGGCATGGTGGGCCAACAACATGCTTATCAAAATAAGGAATTATAGTACTTGGTTTAGTCTTAGGCAAATTTGTTTCACATATACTGAATTTCATGATGAAACGCTCCACTAGGTGAGGAGAAATGTTCTTGGCCTGTGCAAAAATAAGTGCACATGCAAAATTACCAGTGGATTTATGAATGGAGTTTATATTAGAGAATCAAAATCATTTAGAATTGACAGGTTCGTGCTCGTTACCTGCAGTCTGCAAACCACTACGCTCCCACATCTCTTCATAAGAAAGCACGGTCACTAGAACAGGCAGGGCAGGTGGATGAGGTGGAACCCCTCAGGAGACAAAGCTGAAGGGCTGCCAGGCAGGTCATGTTCAGGCAGCAGAGCTGAAGTAGAGTCCGGGGAGCAAATTTTGGCAAAGTGTCTTATCGCTTTGGAGCAGGAAAAGATGCTGCGGCTGGCAGATTGCTTAGGATCAGAAGAAAGGCCAGGTAGCTCAGAAGAAACAGACATAAGGGGTGGTGCCAGGTGGCCAGTAACAGGTGCAGGGGAAGCGGAAGGTTTAGCCTATATGCTGGTTCAGGTAGATGATTTTGAGAAGTCAGTGCTAGTCTGCACTTTCTTAAGCTGGACTTTATTTTCTTATTTTATTCTTTGTTGGATTTTTTTTTCTGCAACTTCCCTGCGTCACCATTTCAGAGTTTACCACATTGAGATTACAGTTCTTTTTACAGCATTTATAGCACCGCTAACAACAAAATATTTATGATGACACCACAATGTCAGCAGAACTTGGGCTAATCGTGACTTGATCTTACGAGCATTACACTACTCCCTTGGAAATGGCCTCTTAGACATAACAGCGAGTGTGTCAGTCACATGAGACTTTTAAGATATGATTTTATGACTCAAAACAGGAAAAAAACCTTTGCGTATGTATTTATATATTGTCCTCAGATTATATTTAGAGACACATTAATCCAGCTAGGTTAATGCAGCAATGCTGCAGTCTCAGCTAAACAGCTGTTTATCACACTGGCACATCCAGGCTCACTACTTGATATAAGCTTCATGTGCTAAGTTAATATGTGCAATGCTCATGCTAATAAGTACTTTAAGTTGTTGACAATTTTGGATTACCACATGGTGAAAATACAGAATACAGAAGTGAATCAACACCTCTGCCCTTTTCTTGTAAAGATATATCGTGTGACTGTAATATATAACAATGATGAAATGAAAGTAAATATAATGATCTGCATTCTGCTAGTAGACTGGGGTGTATTTTGAGTGTGACTTCCTTCCTCTGTATCAATACAGGGTGCGAAAGAAGACCCAGCCCAGCATAAAGAACCTAAGTTCCTGAGTAAGGCTGGCTGGTTGAAGAAGGCCCCTGGCAGACTGTTGGCAAGCTATAAAGACCGCTACATCCAGGTGGAGAAGACAGAGATTGTGGTGTATGAAAATGAGGTAAATGAAGTCTCTACACATTGAATGCGGGTGTTCTGATGCAAGTTACATCAATATTGCCAAGTTACTCTTGTATAGTTTTGTAGCTCATACTTTTATTAAACCACAGACAATCATGTAGATGTTATAGTTGCTTTTTTGCAAGACTTGTACATACAGATATTTTAAAAATCAGTACTTTGTGTTGCAGGAGCTGCAAAACTGTTTGGAGAGGCTTGACCTGGAAAACTATGATAAATGTCATGAATTAAAAAGTCCCTTCACGAAGAAGCAAAGACTTATACTGATACGATCCCCAAAGTCTGGAAATAAGGTGAGCTGAGATAAAGCACATCCTGTTTTAAAGACATGTTAACACAAGTCTTGCCTTCCCAGTATGTCTATTTCAAGTATTAGCTCAAGTATTAAAGTATTCAAGTATTAGCTCAAAGCACCATGCAGTCCTACTATACCAGTACAGTAGTTTTGTGCCCTGTTCATTACAGTCTGTTTCACTGTCTGTTGCCTGTGACCCTACAAGCTTCACTGCAGGGATTTCTGCAACTCAAAGCACAATAATAAAAAACCCAATACACAGAAATGAGTAAAACAACAGAAATTCAAAATTATTAACAAAACAAACTGAATATTAGCATCTGGTTATAGAGAGCCTAGATATCAATGCAGTTCAGTGTTGTTTATATAGAACCTAATCACAATAACACATAGCAGGTGCTGGTGGTCTCCACATTTATGTTGCATAGGTGACAAAGATGAACATTAAACTTAGATGTTGTCTGTATGGAAGATGGACTTTATGTACACTGCTCAAGAAAAATAAAGGGAACACTTAAACAACACAGTATAACTCCAAGTACATCAAACTTCTGTGAAATCAAACTGTCCACTTAGGAAGCAACACTGATTGACAATCAATTTCATATGCTGTTGTGCAAATGGAATAGACAACAGGTGGAAATTATTGGCAATTAGCAAGACACACTCAATAAAGGAGTGGTTCTGCAGGTGGGGACCACAGACCACTTCTCAGTACCTATGCTTTCTGGCTGATGTTTTGGTCACTTTTGAATGTTGGTGGTGCTTTCACACTCATGGTAGCATGAGACGGACTCTACAACCCACACAAGTGGCTCAGGTAGTGCAGCTCATCCAGGATGGCACATCAATGCAAGCTGTGGCAAGAAGGTTTGCTGTGTCTGTCAGCGTAGTGTCCAGAGGCTGGAGGCGCTACCAGGAGACAGGCCAGTACACCAGGAGACGTGGAGGAGGCCGTAGGAGGGCAACAACCCAGCAGCAGGACCGCTACCGCTGCCTTTGTGCAAGGAGGAACAGGAGGAGCACTGCCAGAGCCCTGCAAAATGACCTCCAGCAGGCCACAAATGTGCATGTGTCTGCACAAACAGTTAGAAACCGACTCCATGAAGATGGTATGAGGACCCGAGATGGGGGTTGTGCTCACAGCCCAACACCATGCAGGATGCTTGGCATTTGCCAGAGAACACCAGGATTGGCAAATTCACCACTGGCGCCCTGTGCTCTTCACAGATGAAAGCAGGTTCACACTGAGCACATGTGACAGATGTGACAGAGTCTAGAGATACCGTGGAGAGTGATCTGCTGCCTGCAACATCCTTCAGCATGACCGGTTTGGCAATGGGTCAGTAATGGTGTGGGGTGGCATTTCTTCGGAGGGTCGCACAGCCCTCCATGTGCTCGCCAGAGGTAGCATGACTGCCATTAGGTACCAAGAAAGAAATGTGAGTCTATGTATATACACACACACACACACATATATATATATATATATACACACACAGAAAAAGCAGAAGACAGCAGGCAGTTTGTGCACTGAAGGAAATAAAATTGCAGTAAAAACAAAACATCATTTGCGCAATGAGCAGTCATTGGGGTGAGTGTAGGTCTGTGTGCATATTATGTATGAGTATGAATGTTTGTGTGTTTAAGTCCAGTCAGGTATCCTCAGAATTTGTCAGGTGTGTATTGTCTGGGATGTGGGTGAGTTATGCAGTCTTATTGCACTGGGCAGGAATGATGTCCTGTATTGTTCCTTTGAGCAGCTGGGTTGTACATATCTGTTGCTAAATTTACTTTTAGGATTGTCTGCTGTGGTTGTGGGGGTGGGAGGCATTGCTCATAATGGCTTTCAGTTTTGTCAGCATTCTGTCCTCAGCCACCACCAGGGTGGCAAGCTTTGAGCTTTGAGACTCAGCCTTCCTGACGAGATCATCTTTTACTTAAGTTAACACTCTTAGTACACAGTGTACCATCATGAGCGCTGCAAATTACTTTTTATTAATCATTTGGACTGTTGGGTTTTCTCTGTATTATTGTAGGGTCTTTACCTACAATACAAAGCGCCTTGAGGCGACTGTTTGTTGTGATTTGGTACTGTACAAATAAAATTGAATTGAACTGAATTTTCCAGGATGCCAGAACCCAGTATTAATTGGCAATTTAGTACAAAAATCACATTTCAACTTAGATTCAATATGATTCCCATGTTTGATGGAGTCCCAGTCTCTCTGCAATAGTTAGAGTGTCACTTGCTGGGGACAGAAAATAACATGTTTTATAGTTTTGATATACAGATGGACCACATCCACATCAAGTGTGATCTGAATGAACTGCAGACTGCAGCAGTTATGTCTAAATTCACCATTAATTGCATTCTTCAATAATGAATCGCACTTTAAATGCTGCTTAACAGTGAGGTAGGCAGGGTAGGACCCGAACACAGGACTCATGGAACAGAGATGAAGGTTACAGTGCTTTATTGCAGAGCCGAGGTCCAAAAACACAAAAATACAAAATCCAAGGAAAGTCATCTAACATAATGCAAAGGCCTTGGAAAACAAAAAGGAAACACACACATCCAGCCTCAGGGAAACACTAAATGACGATGCAATAAAGGACAGGGGAAAACGTAGACAATATACACACACAACAGACAACCAAAAATAACACAAACATGAAATGAACACAGCACACAGGGAAGTGAAACCAATCACAAGATGCGAGACAAGGGACAGAGACACAGGGAACACACACAAAACGAGAGGACACGGGAAACTACTGAACATAAAGACAGAAGGAAGGAAGACACATGGAGGACGAACATGAACATGAAGAACCAAGACGCACAGAGGGAGAACCAACAAACCAGAAACTGAAAACATAATTGAATATACAAAAAACAAAACCAGGGATCACAAATGAAAACAGTCATCTTTGAAAGTCCATTAAACTCAAAATACTAGGCGTTACATTTAATGACATTTAATCAATCATCTGCTTCTGAATGTGAACACCAGAGAGAAGGAAGAGGATGGCTATACGGGCCACAATTATCCCGGGACAGGATGCTGACGTGGTGGAGGAACCTGGGTACCTGGGTGTCCACATCAAAAACAGGCTGGACTAGACCCAACCCAGAGGCTATATATGCGAAGAGTCCCATTTCCCGAGGAAGTTGAGATCCTTCAACATGTGCAGCAAAATTTTGGAGATTTTCACTAAGCTGTACAGTTGTGAGCTGGGGACAACAGACTGAATTAACTGATCAGGAAGGCTGCTGTGATTGGCTGCAAACTAGACACTTTTGAATTAGTAGTGAAAAGGAGGTCACTGAAAAAAAAGAAAAAGGATAATCCTGCCCACCCTCTGCACCACGTGCTGGACAGGCAGTGGAGCACCTTCTCTAACAGATGGATTCAGCTCCATTGCCACAAGGACAGATACAGGAAATCTTTCATACCCCATGCAGTAACTCTGTAATATAACGTATCTGTCTGGCAGAGATATATTATTTCAACAAAATAATTTCCCAAATATGGGATAAATGAAGTGTTTCTTACTCTTTAATTATGCCACTATAATTATAGAAACATCTCAAGCAGAACATCAGCTGTTACGAGATGTTATGTTTGATCATCTTCCTCATTTTAAAGTGATTGTTGTCTGCTTAATTTGACTGCTAGGTCCATGATGTTAAGTTCCAAGCTCAGACAGCAGAGGAGAAGGAAGCTTGGATTAAAGCTCTCAGTGATGGCATTAATCGAGCAAAGAACAAAATTTTTGATGAGGTAAACAGATGTTTGTCCCACAGTTATAAATGTGTCTTAATCATTATTATCAATTTTAGTAAACATGGACTTTTAAAACTCAAATAATTGTATATTTTCACAGGTGAAGGTTGATCAGTGTAGTAATTTGGAACATGTTACTCGATCAAGACCCAAAGGGAACCGTAACCGGCGGCCACCAACCAGGATACATATGAAAGAGGTGTGTGTGTGTGTGTGTGTGTGTGTGTGTGTGTGTGTGTGTGTGTGTGTGTGTGTAAGGTACTGCCTGTAATGTTGTAGTATGTCTTTCTGTTCTGACATGCTTTTAATTTGCTGTTAATCCCATTTCCTGTTATTACAAACTTTGCTTCCATGGTTACCTGATTTACATTAATTGACATGAAACAGATTAATTAATGACATTAATGCAACAGAACCATCACTAATGTAGTTAAGGTACAGAACCTTAATTCATGTGATTAGTAACACCAGCGTTTAATGCTAATGTTTGAGTCCAGTACATTGAAAGCAAGCTGCAAATCTAAAATTCTAAAAGTCGGGACTTGAATTTCTGATATCTGGTGTGAATACAGTCCATTTCACCTCACATCAACCAGGTAATTGATACAGTTATTGCTGTAGAAGTGAAAGATAATATCAAAGACCAACCATTTCTGCTTTGTAACTGTTTCACCAAGTCTGAAGTTGGTTTTCTTTTTTGGTATGAAATTTTTCTAGTGAGCACGGTAAGGCACAGCACACTGGAAACGCTGCAGTGACTGCAACACACACACACACACGCGCGCACACACACACACACACACACACACACACACACACACAAACTGCCACTGCCTTTAACAACCTCCAATAGAGACACACACCTAAACTGAATCAAGAAAACGAGAAACAGCTGAACTAATCCATCAAGTAAGACAAGACAGGGAAAGTAGAACTAAATGCAAAGCACAAGAGACTAGCAAAATAAAAATGGAAAACCAAAACATGAAAACAGCTAACAGAGAGACAGTGAAAGCAGGGAAAAACTGAAAAATAAATAAAACTGTTGCCCGGAACAGAAACTGGGATTGGGAAACTCAAGAACGCCTGGAGACTGTAAACGTAAAGAAGTCAATGAGGAAATATCTACTAGCAAACAAAACTCAAAACTCTGTAAGACGAACTAAGAGTCATGCAGAAAATGCTCAACAATAAACAGAAGTGGAAAGTCCATAACTCAAAATGCTTGGTCAGAGGACCAGGACCACAAGTGCCAGGTGAAGTTGTGGGAAAGTTAAGCATTCACCTACTTCATGTAATAGAGCTCTTACATTCAATAGCACGGGAAACGATGCAAGAAAAACACATCTTGCAGATTTAATTTGCAACAGCACATAAAATCTAAAAGTTTGATTTTTTTAAACTATTAGAAATACTGTCACATCTGTGATAGTATTCACACATCTGTCACACATCTGTGAGAGATGATTATGTACCAGACAGATATGCTGCTCTGTACAGAATTAATGTGTGGGATATGAATGATTTCAAGTATCTGTCCTCATGGCAGCAGAGCTGAATCAGTTTGTTAGAGAAGACTCAAAGTTAAAGCTGTGACCTAAATATGTTAAATATTTTTTAGCTTATTTGCTCTCTCTAAGCTGGTTGCCTCTCATCTTGAACCCACTGATTTTATTTATAGCACTCCACATATCTGTTTTACCATAGCTCAGCTTCGCCTTTTGGTTGTGCTGCACTCTCTTCAGTTCATTCCTGACTCCAGACAGTGTACTCTGTGTGATTTAATCATAAATCTTTTCTTCTAGGTAGCTCTTGTGTCATCTGATGGAATCCTGCGTTTGGATCTTGATATTGAAGATGCCACAATGCCTAATGGAGCGCATTATGTCAATGTTGATGGCAATGAGACCTTCAAAGTGCCTCTTTCCAATACCAGTGAGAAACCCTTAGTGCCAATTACAGAGGAGGAAGCCCAGCCGGACCCAGAGGTCAGTCACCAAAAAAAGGTCATCAAACCTCCAATGCCACCTACAAAAGAGGCTAAACCCAGTGCAGCACTTGAGGATGAAGTGCACAAAAATGATGGCTCAGAGAAAAAGGTAGGTGTAATTATTTATAAACATTCTAATTGTACAGTATCATAACATTTGTCTATGACCTTCTTTTTGGATAGCATGGCATTTAAAATTGCTTTAATATTTGAAGGCACCGAAGCCCCCAGCATCTACATTGAACGAAGCAAAGCCCTGTGCCTCACCTGTTGAAGAAACTACAGACGAGACAAAACCCGAGACGTTGTCTGAAATGGGTTCTGATGCCAGTAAAAAGGCAGCTCCACCACCAATGCCTCCCAATAAACCCAGCTCTTGCAGTTGGACGAGTAATCTTGCAGATGCTTCACAGTCCAGGCCACACCCTCCTACACCTCCGTCCAAACAGAAGAAGCCTACTTTGGAGCCAGGCCGACAGGTTGAAGGCATCACTAATGAAAACAAGGAGAATGAAGACAGTAGTGTGATTAAGACTTCAGGAACAACTATGGAAATAGATGAGACAGTGCAGCTGATATCGACAGAAGCTTTACCCTGTGTCAGAGATGATAGCACAGAGAAAACAGTTAGCAGCAACAAAAAGGTGGTATCTGACAGTGGGCCGCAAATACCCACAGAGTCACTGAGAAAGAGTCCTAGCCCTCTTGCAAAATTCAAGAAAAAGCCTGATGCACTTGCTGAGTCTGACATACAGCACACAGAAAGTCACTCAGCTATGAGTCATCCTAAGGAGGGAGCTGACTATACTACCTCAACCAGTTCTGTCCAGTCAGAAGATGCACTACCCAAGCATGAAGACCCTTCAGTAATTGTCTTGATGAATGATTCAGCCACTGTCAACCTTACCTCGGGTCCACTGCTTCATCAGTTGTCCGGGGAGAAGAAAAAGAAGGATGAGAAATCTGTAGACAGTGGTCAGCACTCAGATGATGAGAGTGAAGGCTCTGGGAGTCAAGACACACTGGCACCTTCTAATGGTGTGCTCAGGGGAAGCCACGATGCTCTCGATGTGTTGGACACCAGTAAGCACAACATTCAGAGCTCAGTTATTTCAAAGCCAGCACAGGTTAAGCCTAAGGGCTTTCACTCACAGCCCACCATTCCTCTCAAGCCCACAGCCAAGGTCAGGTCAGCCTCAATTGGAGATTTGCTGTCTGACTCTGATGTCTCTGTTCAGCTGAAACAGTCTAGCAGAGCTGGAGCTGAAAGTGCTGGGAGTCCTAATGATGATGTCCTTAAACTTGAGACTGAAGTGGCTTTAGAGATGGAAAAGACGAGCAAGCTCTTGAGAAAAGTGTCCCAGGACCAGGGAGGAAGTGATGAGGAGGGCGTACCCGGGGATCTGCTGGCTGAGGCCATGGAGAAATTGAAGAAGGCAGAGCATGTCCTCAGGGAGGTCAAGAAACTGAAACTTGCAAAAGACGTGAGAAAGAGCTGGTGAACGTCAGCCATAACAGATTAACTTGAAAGTGAGTAGTTGTTAAACCCTTAACCCAAACCGTGATTACCCAGTCATAGTATGGAAAACCTTCCAAGTGTTGGATTCCGGTAAATAAAATTTGCATAAAGGTGAAGGGAAAGTGATATATCTGTCTACAAGGGTCAAAAGTTACAAAGAGGGTAATTTGTACTATTTCCCCACAGTATGGAGGCTTGACCTGGACACTCTATATTGAATTCAGAGTGGTCAAGGCTCCAGAGCAACCCTCTGCCCTGGACACCAATGTTATGTTTATAACACAACACAACACTAGGGTGTCACCTGTGTTCTGTTCTGTTATGACAGTGTTAGCCTGTTTAGCTAGCTGATAAAATGAGACTGCTACAGGCAGCAGAAGAAATGCCAGCCTAGTTTTATTTTGTCTGAAATAGATCTCTGATTCAAAGAGTTTCTGGGTTTTATTCTTGTTAATGCGCTGTGGTGTGCAAGATTGGAATGTCTGTGCAACAATATTCGTTAAGGGATCAGGGTTTGCTGAACGGACAGAACTCTTATTGTTAATGGTCTCGCTGCACTTGGAACTTTTTACTAATAATGAACCATGTGGAATTATTTCTAATGTATGTTTTTCTGCAGTGGCAAGTAATGTGCTACTGTGTATTTTTCAATACTGTGTTTTCTTTTTTAGATGCAAAATAATGCCCTTTATTAACTAATGTGCGTGGAAACGTATTTCCTCTAGTGCGAAAAGAGTTTCCAGGCAAAATCACCATCAGATTTATGACACGCGTAAAATGGCGTGTAAATTTTTTCGTACTCCTGTAGGTATGTTAGTACATGAGACTCTGCTGCCTCCAATGAGCATGCTATCTGCATACAGCCACACCCCCATTTAAGTTAGTTTATGCCTGGGGGGGAAGAGGAGAAAGCTGCAATGTTTTAAGAGAGAACCGTGCACTACTAAGGCAAAAAAGAAGGAGAGTGTTTGACTGAAGAAACTTAAATAATAGTGTCGAGGTACAAAGCAGAAGCAAGAAAGGGGGCAGCTTTCCAAAGAGTTTTCACAGGAGTGATGGGCATTTAAAAATAAATAAATAAATAAAAAGTGACGCTTGGACTGAAACAACGTGGGTGTCGAAACTTTTTTTTGCCAGAGACCTCAGCTCAAGTAAAAAAAAGTTTGGGATCAGTGAAAAAACTACAAGAAAAAGAAGAAAACAGGTGGATGACAATAAGCATTGGATAATAATAATAATATCAATAACAACCATTATTATTATACTTGTGTTTAAATTTCCTCAGACAGGCCTTCATTTGTTCATACACATGGTCAGAGGCACTTCTAAATTTGTTTACAAATTATAGTAAGAAAATATTGATGAATCACTGATTTGTGCATGAAACTTTTGTTCATGTTTATGCACAGATCTGTTCTTATGCACCATTATTAAATGAGTGCTATTGTTATTATTTTTAATCTAAGTCAGTTTCACCCTCACACATGTAAACATAGTCCATCATTACATCTTCTGAGGAGCTGCACTGGGCTTAAGTGGAGAAAACTGTTCACTTGGGCTGCTGAACTGACTGAGCTGATATATTGTCAGCTTCCTCTGTGATTAACTCCATGACCGCTGGTTCACTTTCAGAGGCAGCAAACACCTTATTGGATGGTTTACTGCCCAGCAGGAATGTCTTCCACCTCCACTCCTTTAATGTTTCTTAAAGTGGTTTTCACTCGCTCTCTGAAGGCATTTAAAGTACTTGTGGAAGAAAACTGTAAGCACAGCATCTGATTTTAGTCATCTCTTATAACCAGCAGCGTTTCTGAGCTCGTTTAAATGGGCAAATCTGTCAAATACGGGGGAAGTGCCAAGACACAGCAGCTAAGCTGTGATGACGATATCCCTTCCTTTGCTTTATCTCCACTTTTCAGTGATAGCTGTGGAGTGCAGCTAGCATACATCATCAACCCGGAGGGCTCCCTACACAGCCTTCATAGGTCATATATGTAACATTTAGGATTTTTAAAACAGCTATAAGATTATGTTTTTAATAACATGCTTTTGTATGAATGAGGTTCCTTTAAAGGATGGCAGGGTTGATAACAAATAAGTACTTTAAATATATAATGCTACAAATAAGTAATAGTGTTAATGCCAATGTGCTTTTCCCAGTAGTTTTTGAACTTCAGAAGCTTTTTCTCAGCTTTTCATTGTTTTTGCTGACAGTTGCTATTAGAGAATTTATGCTGTACAAAGTTTATACTTTGATTTCCACCTTTATGGTGTTTGTTACTGGGGAAGGATGATGCACCAGTACAGGTTAGGACTTTTGTAAAATCAATCTTTTCAGACTCATAACATGGTTGAAGCCAATAAATGAATTTTCTACTTTTATCATTAGTAATATAAATGTCATTAATTTACTGAACATTGCACAGAAAAGCACTTGTAACAGGTCTTGCTAACACCTATTACTATGTGTTTGTCTGTTTTTGTGTTTTTTGGTTATTACAGTCTCCACAGTCTGAATGTTGAACTGATTATTAATGAAGAATCTACCCCGACTCTTCTAGTGGTAGAAATCATTTTTGAATATGTTGTGCCATGAAGAATATGTAAGAATATTTTCATAACAGTAGACAAAGTTTTGTACTCTTTGATAAATTTAACTTTTGCTTAAATAAAATGAATTATTTGCTTTTGTTTTTATGTCTTCAAGCTTCAGTCTTGACAAATTTTTTGAAAGGTTTATTTTTTAACAGTGATACTTTACTGTAGTTTCCTTTCTAATATACTGTAGCCTAAAATGTTCTCTTTCCATTGGGATTTTTTAGAAACTTTTGTAAACCTTTTTGAAACCTGTTAACTTTACTGCAGCTGCTAAAAAATTGCAGAATTTTAAAAATAAAACATATTCTAAAGCATATTTGATAGACTAATTAAATAAAAGTTTAAAAGAAAAGCGTTTAAACAAAATTGCAACATTTTCAGGCAGAAGCTTAAATAGTGGCTTATGGTTACTTTTTTATGGATATCAACACATTATGGAGTGAAAAAGAAATAGAATAGAAGCTAGGACTGCAAAAGCCACAAAAAGTGTTTCGGTTGACCTGTTATTAACTTATTAGGACAGAGATAAAGGACACGATAAAGCAGGAAATGAAGGAATGGTGGCAAAAGAAGGGAGAGGGCAGTGGTTTACATAGCACATCGTTTATAATAGGAAAACATGCAGGAAAAAGGACACTGTGATGCAGAAGATGAGACCAGTGGAACATGTTTCATTTAAATGTCAGAAATATGAAGAAGCCAACTGATTCAAAACCTCAGTGACACCGAAGCGCAACTGGATGTTATTGATTTACTGCAAGATTTACTAGAGAAGTGAAAGTTATCAGACCATGTTACATTTTTTAAGACAGACTAATCTGTTTGGTAGGATCTGGCTTTTTGAGCAACACGTTAGCCCACACTCCATACCAATAGGTGGCAGTAAGACAGCATTTCGCTGTTTGCCAACCGGCAATAAAAGTTAACAGGAAGAAGACCCGTTTCCACTGTGGAGAGCGGTTTGCTTTATTTTGAAGGTAGAGACCGGATATGGAAGTTATACGGGTTTATAATGTTTAGAGTGACAGGAGAGCTCCTGTCAGCGCGCCGGTGATAAAGAGCTGCATCTCCGATGGGAGAGGAGAAGGGCAGGAGGAAGAAGCGACCCTGAATACGGCAGTCATGGAGGATGAGCTGATGTCGGAGCAGGAGACTGTGTAAGTACTGACAGCCAGCAGGGGGTCTGTGAGCCTGTTCAGCCTGGCAGGACGTCCGTCTGTGGCGCAGGGGGAACCCGCACTAAGAGCCTGGAGGCACATTTGATGTGTTAATAATCGGCCCATTCCACAAATCTCAATCTAAAGTTATTTCTTAGGGGCAAATGAGATTTTTTTTCTCTGCTATTCAAAGCTAAAAATAAAACAAAACAAGACAACAACAACAACAGCCAGAAGCCGCTCCACAGCTGTGCAGGATCTACAGCTGCTGAAGTGTACAACAATTTCCACGACTAACATCTCTAAAAAAAACAACAAGACTTGTAATTCAGTGGAACATCAGTTTATTTGAGGAAAACGTGCCTTATTTACAGCCACTCTGGTACCTCAAATCTAGATTTATAGAAATAATAACATTCCTGAAAGAACCAAATAACCCGATGCACCTTACAAACTCGATATTTTAGTGCCATTTAAGGCAGAAGCTTGCAACTTTACAGAAATGACATAACTCAGAAAACTGTGACACACATAACATGAAGCACAGCATTATGTGCATTTATTTTTTCTCAGTGAAGCTCCTGTGATGAATTTGTTGCTGCTTGAGCTTGAAATAGACTGAAGACACTTGGTAATTTAACTGATTTGCACCACTGTGCACACTGACCACATTTTAATCAGGAAATGTTGCTTGAGAATTAAAAGGATGATTTCACTGATTTCTTTGTGTGTCTGTCAGTGAGCACACTGAGGATTTTGAGCTAGTGTTACATTCCTGTCATCAGAAACATCAGGAAGCATAGAGTCCAAGGACTTTCCCAGCAGTTTCATTGATGTGGGGTGCAAACATGCTTAGAGACATAGTGCAGACTGTATATACATCATCTATTTTATAACTGCACTATGATAGAACACATGAATACAGAGCTGACATTTCCAGGAAGTGGTTTGTGAAAATTTTTGATTCAAGGAGATGTTTTTGGAAGATTTTTGTTCATAATTATGTATGCCAGCCAAACTTTGAAATTTTTCTTAAAATTCATTTACATTTGCTCTGTCTCATGGAATTGTTTACACATTTGCCTAACAAGCAAAGGATTCTGGGAAGACACACAGTTCCCTTTGAGGGTCCATCAGGGAGAAAGTAAAGAAATAGGGAGCATATTTCTCCCATATTGGCTTCTCTTCATTGGCTGCCTGTTAAATCCAGAATCAAATTTAAAATCCTGCACATGCAAGGTCTTGAATAATCAGGCCCCATCTTATCTCAATGAAGACCTCAAAGTACCGTATCACCCCAATAGAGCACTTAGCTCTCAGATTGCTGGCTTACTTCCTAGGGTAGAAATGGGAGGCAGAGCCTTCAACTTTCAGGCTCCTCTTCTGTGGAACCAGCTCCCAGCTTGGATTCAGGAAACAGACACCCTCTCTATTTTTAAGATTAGGCTTAAAACTTGACTTTTTACTCAAGCTGTCTCTCTTCCTTACTTTCCCATCTGTCCACTGTCTACTATCTAAGAAAGGCAAAATAAACAAGCAAACAAAAAAAATTAACTGTCGCCAAGTGCTTGCTAATGGGGGGGGGGCTATTTGAAATTGGAATTGGTCGATAAAGTCACCATTTAAAGAAATTTATATTAAAAAAGACTGAAGTAAATCTACACTGGGGAAAATAAGTCTTTGATACACTGCCGATTTTGAAAGGTTTCCCACCTGTTTTTCTATTGATTCAACAGAAAAACAAAACTTAATATTGGGTACAGAAACCTTTGTTTGCAGTTACAGAGGTCAGACATTTGCTGTTGTTCTTGACCAAGTTTGCACATACTGCAGCAGGGATTTTGGCCCATTTCTCCATACAGATCTTCTCCAGATTTTTCAGGTTTTAGTGCTATTGCTGGGCAACATTGAATTTCAGCTCCCTCCAAAGATTTTTTACTGGGTTCAGGTCTGGAGACTGGCTAAGCCACTCCAGGACCTTGAAATGCTTCTTATGGAGCCACTCCTTAGTACCCTGGCTGTGTTTTGGGTCATTGTCATGCTGGAAGACCCAGCCACAACTCATCTTCAGTGCTCTTACTGAGGGAGGGAGGTTGTTGGCCAGAATCTCGTGATACACGGCCCCGTCCGTCCTCCCTTCAATACGGTGCAGTCGTCCTGTCCCCTTTGCAGAATAGCACCCCAAAGTATGATGTTTCCACCGTCATGCTTCACAGTTGGGATGGTGTTCTTGGGGTTGTACTCATCCTTCTTCTTCCTCCAAACACGGCGAGTGGAGTTGATACTAAAAAGCTCTATTTTGGTCTCATCTGATCACATGACCTTGTCCCATGCCTCCTCTGGATCATCCAGGTGGTCACTGGCAAACTTCAAACGGGCCTGGACTTTTGCTGGTGTGAGCAGGGGGACCTTGCGTGCCCTGCAGGATTTTAATCCATGACACCATAGTGAGTTACTAACGGTCATCTTTGAGACTGTGGTCCCAGCTCTCTTCAGGTCATTGACCAGGTACCCCCCCCCCCACACACACACACACAAACACACCTGTGTAGTTCTGGGCTGATTCTTGACCTTTCTCAGAATCATCCTTATCCCACGAGGTGAGATCATGCATGGAGTCCCAGACCGACGAAGATTGACAGTCATCTTGTGGTTCTTCCATTTTCTAATAATTGCACCAACAGTTGTTACCTTCTCACCAAGCTGCTTGCCTATTGTCCTGTAGGCCATCCCAGCCTTGTGCAGGTCTACAATTTTGTCCCTGGTGTCCTTAGACAGCTCCTTGGTTTTGGGCATCGTGGGAGAGGTTGGAGTGTGATTGAATGCGTGTGTGGACAGGTGTCTTTTATACAGGTAAAGAGTTCAAACAGGTGCAATTAATACATGTAATTAGTTGAGAATAGGAGGGTTTTGCTAACTGCCAGTAAAACACAAGAAGAATAGGAGGGCTTATTAAAAATAAATAAATAACAGGTCTGAGGGCCAGAATTCTTGCTGGTTGATAGGTCATCAAATACTTATTTCATGCAATAAAATGCAAATTAAAATTAAAAATGCAATTTAAAAATCAAACAATGTGATTTTCTGGACAATGTGATAATCCCGTCTCTCACAGTTGAAGTGTACCTACGCTTAAAATTACAGACCTCTAGGTGGGAAAACTTGCAAAATTGGCAGTGTATCAAATACTTATTTTCCCCACTGTAAATGGCGTTGGAAGCGCGCCTGCACTTAAGTTTGAAACCTCATCCATTTTCAAAGACATTTTGATCAGACTCATCGTATTGTGCTGACCCTTTACAAGCAGTAGTTCTATGGCTTTGATGGACGTAGAAGCGTCACCATACTACCATTCATCCCTTCAGACACATGTATATGTCCATAGTTGGAGATGGCAGGGTGAGTCATGGAAAACTAGAGAGAACAAATTATTTAGCTTTGGCTTTGGGCCCCAGTGGTGATGGAGCTTGAATTAATATGGCTCTTGACCACTGTTGTTCAACTTTGTCCACATCAAGAGATTCTGGAAAAACCCTTCACATCAAAAGAAACTGTGGCAGAAGTGAATTTTTACATTTACCTGTGGCCTGAACGTCGCCTGCTGCCTCACACATTCATGTACCCTCCTCAGCTCTCTCTGCACCCATGTCTTCTCTTGCAAATGTTTTCTTTTGACTTTTGGGTAAATTACACTTTAACTCCAGCACAGATTTTGGCACTTTTCTGTTTGTCTGATTGCAGTGCTGTGGTCTGAAAAGGAGTTTCATGATGCTGCAAAAAGAAATGACACAAGGAAAATGCAGAACTGATCAAGAAGGGTGTGGACATCAATGCCAAAAACAAAGTAAGCCTGCTGAAGCACAAACTTCTCTGGAAGCAGTGGATGCTTTCATATCCAAGCCCCTGTTGTCATGTCTTACTCTAAATAACTGTTTCTTTCCTTGCCCCGTTTCATTCTGTCTTAGTCTCTTCCAACTGAGATGTGAGCACAGGAGGCAAGGTTAAGATGCAAAGAGATAGTCGCCAAGGCAACAGATGTGCAAATCAATTTATAACTTTTACATCATTTTCTGTATTTTTGGTTGATATTCTATCTGTCTCCAGTAAAATTAAACTACCATAAAAATTAGAGAGTGTTGGGCGCCCGGCTGGCTCAGTGGTAGAGCAGGCGACCACATACATGCAGCAAGGCCAAAAGCTGGCAGGGACGTGACATTGATGTGCAGCTTTTTCATTGCATTAACTAGAGTATATCCATTTCTATATCTGTTGCACATTTTCAGAGGCTCAAAATTTATTGCACAATTACTGCATCAGAATATTTTGAGAGTATTTGTTAATGCTCGCGGGTTCTAGATTTCAGTCAGTCACTGACTGCAAAGGATTTTTATCCTTTCAAGTATTAAAAACAAAAGTTAGATTTAAAATTTTTAATTTGTCGTGTTACTTTTGAGCCTCTGAAAATGGGGACTATAATCATGTGAAAAAGAGTCTTCAAGACTCTGCGAGCCTGTGGAGACAACATACATACAGTGCCTTGTGAAAGTATTCGGCCCCCTTGAACTTTTCAACCTTTTGCCACATTTCAGGCTTCAAACATAAAGATATAAAATTGTAATTTTTTGTGAAGAATCAACAACAAGTGGGACACAATCGTGAAGTGGAATGAAATTTATTTGATGTGTCAAACTTTTTTAACAAATAAAAAACTGAAAAGTGGGGCGTGCAATATTATTCGGCCCCCTTGCATTAATACTTTGTAGCGCCACCTTTTGCTGCAATTACAGCTGCAAGTCTCTTGGGGTATGTCTCTATCAGTTTTGCACATCGAGAGACTGAAATTCTCGCCCATTCTTCCTTGCAAAACAGCTCGAGCTCAGTGAGGTTGGATGGAGAGCGTTTGTGAACAGCAGTCTTCAGCTCTTTCCACAGATTCTCCATTGGATTCAGGTCTGGACTTTGACTTGGCCATTCCAACACCTGGATACGTTTATTTGTGAACCATTCCATTGTAGATTTGGCTTTATGTTTTGGATCATTGTCTTGTTGGAAGATAAATCTCCGTCCCAGTCTCAGGTCTCTTGCAGACTCCAACAGGTTTTCTTCCAGAATGGTCCTGTATTTGGCCCCATCCATCTTCAGATCAATTTTGACCATCTTCCCTGTCCCTGCTGACGAAAAGCAGGCCCAAACCATGATGCTGCCACCACCATGTTTGACAGTGGGGATGGTGTGTTCAGGGTGATGAGCTGTGTTGCTTTTACGCCAAACATATCGTTTTGCATTGTGGCCAAACAGTTTGATTTTGGTTCCATCTGACCAGAGCACCTTCTTCCACATGTTTGGTGTGTCTCCCAGGTGGCTTGTGGCAAACTTTAAACAAGACTTTTTATGGATATCTTTGAGAAATGGCTTTCTTCTTGCCACTCTTCCATGAAGGCCAGATTTGTGCAGTGTACGACTGATTTTTGTCCTATGGACAGACTCTCCCACCTCAGCTGTAGATCTCTGCAGTTCATCCAGTGATCATGGGCCTCTTGGCTGCATCTCTGATCAGTCTTCTCCTTGTTTGAGATGAAAGTTTAGAGGGACGGCCGGGTCTTGGTAGATTTGCAGTGGTCTGATACTCCTTCCATTTCAATATGATTGCTTGCACAGTGCTCCTTGAGATGTTTAAAGCTTGGGAAATCTCTTTATATCCAAATCCGGCTTTAAACTTCTCCACAACAGTATCTCAGACCTGCCTGGTGTGTTCCTTGGTCTTCATTATGCTCTCTGCACTTGGAACAGAACCCTGAGACTGTCACAGAGCAGGTGCATTTATACGGAGACTTGATTACACACAGGTGGATTCTATTTATCATCATCAGTCATTTGGGACAACATTGGATCATTCAGAGATCCTCACTGAACTTCTGGAGTCAGTTTGCTGCACTGAAAGTAAAGGGGCCAATATACTTTTCATGTTTTTATTTGTTAAAAAAGTTTGACACATCCAATAAATTTCATTCCACTTCACGATTGTGTCCCACTTGTTGTTGATTCTTCACAAAAAATTACAATTTTATATCTTTATGTTTGAAGCCTGAAATGTGGCAAAAGGTTGAAAAGTTCAAGGGGGCCGAATACTTTCACAAGGCACTGTAGAATTTAAATTGTCAAAGGGAGAACAACATTTTTCTAAAACCTATAAACAAAAAGACCAATTTTTTTTTTTTTAAAAGTCAGATTCAGCCATACAAATATGCAACATCCGGAACAGGAGACAGCCCCAGCGGAAATCAACACCAAACCAGTGCAAACACTGAGAACCTGCAGCTCGGCTTGACTGTGTCTCAGGTGTAATGTCGGGGTTAAACATTCTCTGTGTAGCAATTTTCTCTGATTGCTGAGGCAGAAGGTGCATATACTGGCCGGAGAAGCTCTGCCATCGTGTCAGCTGATGTGAGCAGGGTGACAGTGGACTTTGCCTCTCTTCTCCTTGAATGTCTCGTGGACTTCAGGTAACTGTGCCAGAAAACAAATCACCATCTCTGCACTCCACTGGCTGAAGTTCACAGACAAGCATTTCCATGTCAGGCTGCCTGAACAGCGTTACAACTGTGGCAAACAGGAAGTCATGTCTCCTGTTTTGGGAAGAGGATTTACTTGTTGAGGAAAATACTTACGGAGAGCACGATGTCTCACGGCAAGTAGGTTCTAGGTTCAAATCCACCATCTGGCTGGGGCCTTTCTTGGTGGAGTTTGCATGTTGTCCCCGTGTCTGCGTGGGTTTCCTCTTATGGTCCAAAGACATGCAGCTACTGGGGTTAGGCTAATTGGTGATTCTAAATTGCCTATACAGTGGTGTGAAAAAGTGTTTGCCCCCTTCCTCATTTCCTGTTTTTTTGCATGTTTGTCACACTTAAGTGTTTCGGAACATCAAACCAATTTAAACAATAGTCAAGGACAACACAAGTAAACACAAAATGCAATTTGTAAATGAAGGTGTTTATTATTAAAGGTGAAAAAAATCCAAACCATCATGGCCCTGTGTGAAAAAGTGATTGCCCCCCTTGTTAAAACATACTATAACTGTGGTTTTTCACACCTGAGTTCAATTTCTCTAGCCACACCCAGGCCTGATTATTGCCACACCTGTTCTCAATCAAGACATCACTTAAATAGGAGCTGCCTGACACAGTAAGGTCCACCAGAAGATCCTTAAAAGCTACACATCATGCTGAGATCCAAAGAAATTCAGGAACAATTGAGAAAGAAAGTAATTGAGATATATCAGTCTGGAAAGGGTTATAAAGCCATTTCCAAAGCTTTGGGAATCCAGCGAATCACAGTGAGAGCCATTATCCGCAAATGGCGAAGACATGGAACAGTGGTGAACCTTCCCAGGAGTGGCCGGCCGCCCAAAATTACCCCAAGAGCGCAGCGACGACTCATCCAAGAGGTCACAAAAGACCCCACAACAACGTCCAAAGAACTGCAGGCCTCACTTGCCTCAGTTAAGGTCAGCGTTCATGCCTCCACCATCAGAAAAAGACTGGGCAAAAATGGCCTGCATGGCAGAGTTCCAAGGAGAAAACCACTGCTGAGCAAAAAGAACATTAAAGCTCGTCTCAATTTTTCCAAAACACATCTTGATGATCCCCAAGACTTTTGGGAAAACATTCTGTGGACCGATGAGACAAAAGTGGAACTCTTTGGAAGGTGTGTGTCCCATTACATCTGGCGTAAAAGGAACACTGCATTTCAGAAAAAGAACATTATACCAACAGTAAAATATGGTGGTGGTAGTGTGATGGTCTGGGGCTGTTTTGCTGCGTCAGGACCTGGAAGACTTGCTGTGATAAATGGAACTATGAATTCTGCTGTCTACCAAGAGATCCTGAAGGAGAATGTCCGACCATCTGTTCGTGTACTCGAGCTGAAACGAACTTGGGTTCTGCAGCAGGACAATGATCCTAAACACACCAGCAAGTCCACCACTGAATGGCTGAAGAAAAACAAAATGAAGACTTTGGAGTGGCCTAGCCAAAGTCCTGACCTGAATCCTATTGAGATGTTGTGGTATGACCTTAAAAAGGCCGTTCATGCTCGAAAACCCTCTAATGTAACTGAATTAGGACAATTCTGCAAAGATGAGTGGGCCAAAATTCCTCCAGAACGCTGTAAAAGCCTCATTGCAAGTTATCGCAAACGCTTGGTTGCAGTTGTTGCTGCTAAGGGTGGCCCAACCAGTTATTAGGTTTAGGGGGCAATCACTTTTTCACACAGGGCCATGATGGTTTGGATTTTTTTTCACCTTTAATAATAAACACCTTCATTTACAAATTGCATTTTGTGTTTACTTGTGTTGTCCTTGACTATTGTTTAAATTGGTTTGATGTTCCGAAACACTTAAGTGTGACAAACATGCAAAAAAACAGGAAATGAGGAAGGGGGCAAACACTTTTCACACCACTGTAGGTGTGAATGTGAGTGTGGATGGTTGTCTGTCTCTCTGTGTTGGCCCTGCGACAGGCTGGCGATCTGTACAGGGTGTACCCTGCCTCTCACCCTATGGCAGCTGGGATAGGCTCCAGCCCCCTGTGACCCTGAACAGGATAAGTGGAAGAGAATGGATGGTTGGATGGATGTCAAATACTTCCTAAGATATACATGTTTCAAAAATCTTCTGTTGACCCACATTGAAGCCTTTTGGGTTATTTTTTTTTGGTTTTTTTGAACATTGTAATCTTGGGCAATCTTTGAACATGAAGACTTCAAAAAGTCTCAAAAAGCCAAAAGCCTGAAAATTTCTCTCTGCTTTTTTTTTATTTTTTAACCTTAGAGATGTATCAGGATATGTAATTTGGGACAGATACATCAAAACTGAAATTAAAATTTGAAAAAACAACACTGAGATTTTACTTGATGTGAGAATAATGATTTGTATCCATTTTAATGCATTCATAGTTATTTCAAGCCTTGTAGCAGAAATAGATTATCAGATTTTGAAGTATACTTTTATTGTGTACAGTGTGTTTGCAATATTCTGTTACTGTTTTATAAAAGATTCTTCATATCTCTTGCAGTAAATCTACAATGCCTTTTCAAATAAACTTTTGTCCAGTGCAAACAAGATGCAGTACATTGCAAAACATTATAAAAATATGAATAAGCACATCATTAATGGAATTATTATGGGATTTTAACCCAAAATGTCTGCTTTAAAAAACATGAGCTATGCTATGCTCTTATCATCGCGGATCACAAAGGAGTCAGGATTTGAGGATGTTTGCCTAAAAATGAACTCCTGTCTGTCTCTGTGTAGGTAGGCCGTAAAGCACTGCACTGGGCAGCAGGAGCTGGGAATGAACAGGCTCTGCAGCTCCTACTGGAGCATGACATGGATGTTAACGAGGCCGACAGAGTATGTAAACCACAGGTTCTGAGTTAAGAGCTGATACAGTCACCTCACTTCATGTGTATATATCATGATATATTACTACTGACTATATATATTATATATATATATATATATATATATATATATATATATATATATATATATATATATATATATATATACTGCACTTCTGTGGTTAGATGCAATTTGTATTTCTTTGCACTGTACTTGTGACATATGCAGTGACAATAAATTAATTCTAATTTAATCTAATCTAAACAAGGTCTAATCTCACTTATTTCCAGAATTCCTTTGTATGTTCATTGGGGAAGCCGAAAGTGGGGATTATAATCCGTTGCAGATGTGGATACAGACAGCTTCACACAACTATTCCTGTTATAGTTTTTGAAGTCTGCCCAGAGGGTGCATGCATAGTTGGTACATTGAAGTGTTGTCTTCATAGACAAGTCAGTGCATGCACATGTTGCACTCACTTGGACCCGCCTATAACACCTACTTAGATATGGGGAATAACTCATTATGGGTCTGTATTCTAGCTGAATGCACTGAGTTTCCTTCACATATAGTCCAGAATAGGTTGTGATATTTTTAAGTTCGAATTATAGCAAAATGGCTTTCTTGAGGTAGTTCCCACTTTTGTCATATCTGTCTCTCACATTGTTCCAAAAGTGTTGTGGTGTTTTGAAAAGTTGAGATCACTGTCTCACATGGACACTTTTCTAATTCACTAATTGTAAATATTTGTCCACAGTTTGGCATGAATGCTCTACTTCTGGCATCCTGGTTTGGTCACCAAAAAATCCTACAGATCCTGGTGTCCTGTGGAGCCAAGCTCAACTCTGAAAACAAAGTAAGAGCTGCCATATTTCATTGAAATATTTTTTAAAAATGTTTATGAAGGAAAATATTATTAAAAATAAGAAGTTAAACTTTTTTGTTAGGGTGTAATACCACTTATTGTTAACAAGGTTATTGTCTTGACTGATACCACACAGTCCTTGTGTATGTTAGGATGGTCTGAATTTGCTGCACTGTGCTGCTCAGCGAGGCCACATCAAGGTATTGGAGTTCATCTTGGAGGACCTGGAGAACATCAGTCTAGATAGCGTTGAAAAGGTGACTGACATCATTTTAGATTTACAAAGTGCTTTTTTTACTAACTGAGTTGTACAACCTGAAAAGAACAAATACTTCTTTTTCTCATCTCCTAGCAGCAAACATTTTGCTTAAAATATAAGCAATATGCCAATAAATAAAGGTGGAATTGAATGGAACATGAACCAAGTACAGAACATGTACATGTGTACCTGCTCCTGTAAAAAATAAACTGTGGTCTCTTTGCTCAGTCAGGGAAGGCAGCACTACACCTAGCTGCTGAACACGGACAGCTTGACGTGGTTGAATTTCTGGTTGGAATGGGTTGCACGCATGATTTGAAGGACAAGGTAGTCACACACACACACACACACTCACACACATCAAATCAGCAGGCATACAAATGCTGTGCATGACAAAAGGAAAATATTAAGTTTAAAAACTAGTGAACATAATAATGTTTACACTATGAAAATCTACTCTATGTAGAAGGCTTTGTCTCAGAATGACTTTAGCTGTAGTTATACTGTTACCAAGTTAAAGCTCCAGGTTAATAGAAAAAGAGGAAAAAAGCCCAAACTGCACCATGAGTGACCCCTTGGTGGTGGCTGCAGAAGCTCGCCAATCCCTAGAAACCTAGAAAATGTTAAAAATTAATTTAATTATTAAGGTTTAGTTCCCCGTTATTGTCTGCATTGAGTGAGAGGCTGGGCTGCAGCTGCCTTCTCAACTCAAATGATTCACAATTATCTTTTTGACCATCCAGGAGTTCTCTGCTCCAGTTTTGGTGAATGAAATTCTGAAATTCTGTCTTATGTTTCTTACTGATAATTGGCAAGTGTCTGTGTCTATGCGATGCACCAGTACAGTCTATGGATACTTTCCAAACTTGCTAGTGTTAGCTGATATTTTACCATTTATTTTTTGGCTCTAAAAAGATGGAGACGACTGTAATTGTTAATTTGAGGCTTTAAAACAGCAGTTCGCAAACCTGCAGGTGACATCAATCTTTTATATATAGTCTAAGGTTATTACACGCTGTTACAGTATGTCTGGATTACAGGAAGAAAACACAGCCGTGCACCTTGCAGCAAACAAAGGACATACAGAGATCCTCCAGAAGATCGTGGAGACTGGTGCCAATGTGGATGAAAGGAACATAGTAAGTATGATGATGAGCCTCCACACTTGAAGAGGTATGTTCAGAAACATTTAAGAACCCTTCACTTTTTGCACTTGTTTAATAATTTTAAGGGACATGTTTCCTATCAATCTGCACTAAGAAACCCATAATGACAATGCTAAAATCTGTCTTTAGAAAATCTAGCACATTTATTAAAAAGGAGAAATTAAAATTTCTTATATAAAGACTTCTGACATTTTTAAAAGTTCTATGGGGTTTATAACCATTCTGGACTTTGGCTATCACTTAAGAACAGTCAAAGAATAGTCAATAGTCAAATCCTGAAATCACTCCAGCATCGATGGGAATTCTTGCTTCTGATCACTGTGCCTCATCCTCATCACTCCTGGGAAGATTGGTAGCTGTCTTGAATATTTTACACATGTGAATAATCTTTCTCATTGTAAAGTGATGGACTTTAAATTGTCTGGAAATGGTCTTATTGATTGATGGGCAGCAATAATTTGTTCTCTAAGATTATTGCGGAGCTCCATTTAGGCTTAGATTTATTAAATGATTAATGACATGGTGCAATTAATTATTTCACCATGTCATTAATTATTAAGGACATGGTGTAGGCAGCACGGTGGCATGGTGGTTAGCACTACTGCCTCACAGCTAGAAGGCCTGGGTTTGATTCCATCTTGGGCCAGGCCTCTCTGTGTGGAGTTTGCATAATCTCCCTGTGTCTGTGTGGGTTTCCTCTGGGTACTGTGGTTTCCTCCCACAATCCAAAGACATGCAGTTACTGGGGTTAGGTTAACTGCCCATAGGCCTGAATGTGAGTGTGAATGGTTGTCTGTCTCTCTGTGTTGGCCTTGTGACAGGCTGGCGACCTGTACGGGGTGTACCCTACCTCTTGCCCTATGACAGCTGGGATAGGCTCCAGCCAACCCCCCAAACCGTTCTATTCAGTTCAGTTCCATTCAATTCAGTTTTATTTATATAGCGCCAAATCACAACAAACAGTCGCCTCAAGGTGCTATAAGGTACCTTAATTACAGAGAAAACCCAACAGTCAAAACGACCCCCTACAAGCAAGCACTTGGCTACAGTAGGAAGGAAAAACTCCCATTTAACAGGAAGAAACCTCCGGCAGAACCAGGCTCAGGGAGGGGCAGCCATCTGCCGCGACCGGTTGGGGCTGAAAGGAGAGAGACGGGACAAAAGACATGCTGTGGAAGAGAGACAGAGATTAATAATAACTAATGATTAAATACAGAGTGGAGTATAAATAGAGTAATAAGAGATGAATGAAAGGAAACACTCATCATGGGAACCCTCCAGCAGCCTAGGCCTATTGCAGCATAACTAAGGGATGGTTCAGGGTCACCTGATCCAGCCCTAACTACTGTATAAGCTTTATCATAAAGGAAAGTTTTAAGCCCAATGTTTAAAATAGAGAGGGTGTCTGTCTCCCGAATCCAAGCTGGGAGCTGGTTCCACAGAAGAGGGGCCTGAAAGCTGAAGGCTCTGCCTCCCATTCTACTCTTAAGTATCCTAGGAACCACAAGTAAGCCAGCAGTCTGAGAGCAAAGTGCTGTATTGGGGTGATATGGGACTATGAGGTCTTTAAGATAATTGCTATTGATCAGTCAAGCAGCCTGAAACATACAGTTTTCCATGCTTAAACCTTTGAACTTGAATGTACCTGTTGTTTTGTGTTGTTATATTGTAGGATGGTCTCACACCATTGCACATGGCAGCTGAAGGAGGTCACTATGAATGTGTTAAACTGCTGCTGGATTCTGGCTGTAATGTCAATACACAAACTAATGTATGTTTGGTCATTAAATTTGTTATTAGAGAGTGAGTTGACAGTGAGTTTTTTAAATGTATTAACTGTTGTTGCCTTTTGTCTGTAGAAAAATATGAATGCTCTCCATTATGTGGCCCAACATGGTCATGACAGAGAGGCCAGCTTGCTGCTGACGGCAGGAATCAATGCAGATGCTATGAACAATGTAAGCTTAAAAATGAATAAATCTTATACATATATATATATACATATATATATATATATATATATATATATATATATATATATATATATATATATATATATATATATATATATATATATATATATAAACTCACTGTATAGCCCCTTATTTACACACCAGCAAACAAGATCGGATCCTCAAATGCCAAACTGTGCTGTCACTTTAACTTTTTTTTTTTTCAAATCAATGAATTCAGGTGTTTGAATTACTCCCATGGCCACAGGTGTATCAAACCAGGCACTTGGCCATGCAGAGTACTTCTACAAACATTTGTGAAAAAATGGGTCGTTCTCAAGAGTTTAGTGAATTCCAGCGTGGTACCGTGATAGGAGGCCACCTGTGCAACAAGTCCAGTCGTGAAATTGTTAGGGGTGTTATAACAAAGTTGAAGCGATTGGGAATGATTGTGTAACTCTGCCACAAAGTGGTAGGCCACGTAAAAGCACAGAACGGTGTCAGCGGATGCTGACAGGTGCATAGTGTGCTGAGGTCTAGTGTTGTTCTCCACATCCCCATTGCGTTCCTGATGAAGGCTCTTGGGGTCCTGTTGATTTTGCACAGTTCTCGGCATTCCAGGATCCATGTGTGAGGCACTGAGTCATGGGCTTTCTTGTAATCAATCCAGGCGGTGCTCAGGCTGGTCAGGCTGGTCTTACAGTCTTGAGTGACTGCTCTATCTACCAGTAGGTGGTGTTTTGCTCCCCTGGTATCTCTGTCAATTGCTTTCTGGGCCCCGTTCAAGTATTAAGCCATGTACCTGCGCATCTTAGCTGCTATGATGCCTGGTAGGAGTTTCCATGTTGTACTGAGGCAGGTTATTGGCCAGTAGTTGGATGGGACCGGTCCCTTCTGGGGATCCTTGGGGAACAGGACTGTCCGGCATGTCAATCTGGCTTCTAGTTAGAGATCACATCATCCACTGACTCCTATACAGTGAGTTTTAAGTTAACTGCCTCAGCTAGCTCCTCTCTGCCAGCTGATATCAGAGTTTGCCACCTGGTGATATGTACTGAGCATGTGAGAAAGCCTGAGCTCAAAGTTAATGAACCCTGGATTACAGAAACACATCTCTACAGATCTGATGAGAGAGTGCAGCAAAGGCCACGTGTGAAAAAACAGCCAACTGAAAAGCTGGGTGGCCTGTAGCTACTGACATGTTTGGTTTCAGTGATTCCAGCAAAACCTTTTCAAACATTAATCTCGACAAATATTTACAGATTTATTGACACATTTACAAAGCTAATTAAAAACATGGCTCTGAATATGCACACACTGCAGAATTGAGAGATGCACGCATCAGATATACAGCCCCATATATACACACCAGCAAACAAGATCAGATCCTCACATGCCAAACTGTGCTGTCACTTCAATATTTTTTAAGGTATGCTCACATAATGGCATGTTACTGCATTGCGATGTGCAACATTAAATTCAAGGAGTATAAAATTAGGGAGTATTTTGTAAATTCGCACATATAGAAAAAATAAGCATTTTAAAAGTGAATATCACAGAAAGCACATTGCCATTCTTATGTTACAGTATTTCATACAGCAGATTTTTAATATCTGTGTCTCTTTAAAACAGCAACACTTCACACCACTCCACCTGGCTGTATTCAACAATCGTGCAAATGTTGTACGGTTGCTTATAGACGCTGACTGCAACCTGAATGCCACTGACATTGTGAGCTCCACAGCCACACAAACATAGCACATAATAAAACGACAGAACAAAACATGATCACTTTTTTACGCACAATAATTTCATAGTGATCTTAAAAGCGAAAAGTCCAATGAGACAGTAATATTACTTAACAGATGTCTGTCATGTGGGTCACAGAGGCAGCAGACCGCACTACACATTGCAGCAGAGCATGGCTGGCAGGACCTGGCTGAAATGATGCTGATTTCAGGAGCTGGACTCAATTTAACTGATAAGGTACCACACAGCTTCACATAGCATCGATCCCTCTGCAACATAGTTATGCTATTATTAGTTATGTTATTTTTTTTTTTTAAACCATTTAAAACCCTACATGTGCAGTTCACCTTTTCTTTGTCTGGACGAAGTTAATAACCTTTCTTGTAGTACAGCATCACGTTAACCATTATAGTCGCCAGAACTACGATACTTACAACTGCATCCTCTAACAGAAAAATGCATTTTTTATACACAGCAGGAGAAAACATGTCTGGAAGTGGCAGCAAGAGGAAACCATGTGATCCTGGTCGACATGATAATCAAAGCTGACCGTTTTTATAAATGGGAGAAGGTGAGTGTATTCTCAAGCTGTGTAATACTAAATACACTCTAAGAACTCACATATGCTCTATAAACAATAAATATTCACTCTTTTCCAAAGTATCCGCAGCCATGGGTTACAGTGTTGGGTTCTCAGTATGTACATATTCATTGTTTTCTGACCTACGGCCATAAAGAACATCAGTCTAGGAATACACGAAGAAATAGCATACACTGTCGTGAGGTTGCCAAGATGCTTAACCAACCTGATAAGTACTTTATAAATTATTTGTGTGTACTGAGGAAAACTGCTTTAAAAGCAAGGTGTGCTAAGACCATTTTTTCTCTTTGTATGTCATATGCTTAAAACTTTTTTGTATCCCTGTTGAATTCAGGATCATGTGGGCAGCACGCAGTTAAGGAGACCTCTGAGCTTCAAACAGGACCACCGGCCAGAGACGCAGCACTTCCGCTCTGTCCTGTGGAGCCTTGCCACCAAGCACCTCTGTCGTGGAGAGTGGAAAATTCTGGCTCAGCATTGGGACTTTAGCAAAGCACATATACAAGCGATAGAACAACAGTGGACAGGTGAGCAGTGCTGACCTCTCCACAGTTTCATTTCTGTTTGGCATTAAGTTTAAACACAGATCTCCGTTTCAGCCTGTAATGTGCAGAAGTGCATATTTCAGAGCAGTGCTGAAATCTGCTTCATGAGGTCAAACTGATTTTTTTAAAAATAACTTCCCATGTCACTGACTGATTCACTCTACAGCTTTTTGGGTCATGGAGCTGATTGTTCAATTCTTACATACTGTTCATATTCCATGGTCAAGGTCCAACAGATTTTGAACTACAGATCTATTTAAAATGTATAAATAGTCCATCTCACATTAATAAATAGATGATTATTCTTAATAAATGTTGCAGACAGCAGAGAGTGCATTTTGTTTAGCCCCCCTTCCCCTATCCCCTTATCATTCAATGTCATGTTCTATAAAGATGTAAAGGTGTTTCCATATATAAATAACTATTACAGTCATTAAATGCTGTCCTCACTTCTGTGTCAGAACAGGATCAGAACTCATAACTACCATTTCGTTAGCCTCATAGCATAATTGCCTAAGTCATAGTTTGACCAGACTGTATTTAACTAATATTTCAAAGTTCAGATGAATGTTGTTTGCTATGAATCTGAATTGAAGGCAAGAAAAGCTTCAAAGATCACGGTCTCCGGATGCTGTTGATCTGGCTTCATGGAGCGCTGATAGCTGGAGAGAACCCTGTCAAAGGCCTCTATGAGGGACTGGTGGAAATCTCCCGCACAGATTTGGCAGGTGAGCTCATTAATGAGGTAACTGTCTTTCACTGATCAGACTATCCATCAGTTTGAATATTGATACAGTATTAGGTTACAGTATTACTCCACACAAAGACCAAGAATGCCTTAAGACGGTTTTTAGTTTGCTGTCTGGAATGTGATGACGTCTGCTTTTCTTCTTGTTAATTATCCAGAGTGCATCCGGCAGGAGGCAAACTCGCAGACCAGCTCCTCGAAAACATGCTCAGTTATGTGATCGACAGTGTGTCTGTGTCTGTGATGGTAACGCGTTTATGCTTATCGTGCAGCTGTTGTGTTAGCTTCTATTTTAATGCAAAAAGAAAGACAAATGTTATTTTTTATAAATAAAATTATTGGGAATCATTTTGTCATATTTGTTCTACAGCGGTGTTGTAAAAATAAAACTCTACACACTGTTTCTTAGCAGGGAGTGCAACAACAGCCCTGCACTGCTGCAGCTCTCAAAACCGCTGGATAACTGTCATTTATTCATATAATATTATTTCACATCCAGTGACGTTAGGTTTTAAAACAGTCTTCCCCATCTCCCATGCTTTCAGAGGTCAGTTGCTGCTCTCTATGAACAATTTGCATGGATCAAAGAAGTTTATGTAAGTGTTTGACTAAAATTTATATTTTTACACTGCACATGATTTAGTTAATAGGCTACACAAATATTTCCATCAGGACCACTTAAAGTTTGAATCCTTCTGCATCAAAGTCCAAAATAAATTCATTAAAGTGACTTTTGCACCTTATTTATTCACTGTGAAGAAAGTCCTGTAGCTCATATCACATTTTTAAAGTATTTTATGTCACTTACTAAAGAACATTATTATTATTATTAAATGTGAGGAAGGATGAACCAAAACAGCTGACATAGCCTGTACTTTGCTGCACGAGGAGGCAGCCTTTACGTGCTCCTGATGGTGTGTGTGTGTAGTGTATTAACTGAATCATTTGCAAATAGATCTTTTAGTGGTCCCTCTGGCAGATTTACACACCTACAGTGTATCACAAAAGTGAGTACACCCCTCACATTTCTGCAGATATTTAAGTATATCTTTTCATGGGACAACACTGACAAAATGATACTTTGACACAATGAAAAGTAGTCTGTGTGCAGCTTATATAACAGTGTAAATTTATTCTTCCCTCAAAATAACTCAATATACAGCCATTAATGTCTAAACCAGCAGCAACTAAAGTGAGTACACCCCTTAGTGAAAGTTCCTGGAGTGTCAATATTTTGTGTGGCCACCATTATATTCCAGAACTGCCTTAACTCTCCTGGACATGGAGTTTACCAGAGCTTCACAGGTTGCCACTGGAATGCTTTTCCACTCCTCCATGATGACATCACGGAGCTGGCGGATATTTGAGACTTAGCGCTCCTCCACCTTCCGCTTGAGGATGCCCCAAAGATGTTCTATTGGGTTTAGATCTGGAGACATGCTTGGCCAGTCCATCACCTTTACCCTCAGCCTCTTCAATAAAGCAGTGGTTGTCTTAGAGGTGTGTTTGGGGTCATTATCATGCTGGAACACTGCCCTGAGACCCAGTTTCCGGAGGGAGGGGATCATGCTCTGCTTCATTATTTCACAGTACATATTGGAGTTCATGTGTCCCTCAATGAAGTGTAACTCCCCAACACCTGCTGCACTCATGCAGCCCCAGACCATGGCATTCCCACCACCATGCTTGACTGTAGGCATGACCCACTTATCTTTGTACTCCTCACCTGATCGCCGCCACACATGCTTGAGACCATCTGAACCAAACAAATGAATCTTGGTCTCCTCAGACCATAGGACATGGTTCCAGTAATCCATGTCCTTTGTTGACATGTCTTCAGCAAACTGTTTGCGGGCTTTCTTGTGTACAGACTTCAGAAGAGGCTTCCTTCTGGGGTGACAGCCATGCAGACCAATTTGATGTAGTGTGCGGCGTATGGTCTGAGCACTGACAGGCTGACCCCCCACCTCTTCAATCTCTGCAGCAATGCTGACAGCACTCCTGCGGTTCATGGTTCAAACATTGTATCCTGAAGGCGGTGCCGTGTATCAGGATGACGATGCACCAATACACACAGCAAGACTGGTGAAAGATTGGTTTGATGAACATGAAAGTGAAGTTCAACATCTCCCATGGCCTGCACAGTCACCAGATCTAAATATTATTGAGCCACTTTGGGGTGTTTTGGAGGAGCGAGTCAGGAAACGTTTTCCTCCACCAGCATCACGTCGTGACCTGGCCACTATCCTGCAAGAAGAATGGCTTAAAATCCCTCTGACCACTGTGCAGGACTTGTATGTCATTCCCAAGATGAATTGACGCTGTATTGACCGCAAAAGGAGGCCCTACACCATACTAATAAATTATTGTGGTCTAAAACCAGGTTTTTCAGTTTCATTGTCCAACCCCTGTATGTGTTTATGTGTAAGGCCTTTGCTTATATTGGTAAAGAGACTGTAGTTAACAGGATTTGTGAAGGGCTTATATATTAAATGAAAAAAAAGAGACCTGTTTTGCAAGTATCTTTGTGATGCTGTATTATTGTGTTTACATTACAATCAACCCAGTTCCTTTTTTGGCCACTTCAAATATCTTTATAGAACTTTATAGAAAAATGTTATATTTGTTGTCATTTCTGCTGCCCTCTTGGCCAGATCTCTCTTGGAAAAAAACATTTTTAATGTCAATTACAGTTTTTATCCTGGATAAATAAAGAATATATAAAACTCAATTTGCCAAAAAGTGATTGCAGCTTCTACCTTGTGACAGGAGTGTTTCTCACTCAAAGTGACTTTTTATCATTCACAGGAGATGTGTTTGACATATGTTTCACCATTTTTGGCCAATATGGGAAATCACTTTTTGGCACAATACTGGTCTATAGACCACAAGGACTAAATTAGACATGAAATTTGCAATATATGTTCTTTACTCTTCAAAGATGTGCAGATATTCATCTGTCTGGACATATGGTCCCTCATTTTGAGAGGCTCAAAAATAACTGGACAGTTTACTGACAGTCAGTTTTAAGCTAGTTCAACATACCCAGTGTATCTTTCCATTGTCTGGATTCTCTTACTCGAACGTGACATTCAGGATAAACAGTCACATGAAGTTGGTCATCAACTCTCTAAGTTAACCCAAGGTTTCCCCTGTGTGCTCACATGAAAGAGGTGGTGTTGGCAGCGTCTGTTTCAAGGATCATATAGTTCTTCTGCAGAAAATTATCCTTATGAGTGCCACCTACTCCAGGGATGATAAAATGTTGATCAAAACGAATACTGCAGAAAATTGTTAATTGATGATTTAGTGCACAGAACGGTAAAGTAAATTTAAGGCTGAGTGCGCTCTCAGTGCTACTGTTTATTTCTAAGGTGATGGCTGCACATTAGACCTCTGAAACTTCCAACTGGAGCCATTTAAACATTAAATGCCCCACAGCCTGAGAAAGGAGACATGGAAATTACTTCAGTTTTTCACCAGATCAAAGTGAAATTAATTTGAGTGAACAGGTATTCTTGGTGTGTGTTTTGTGTTCTAGTATCTGCAGTTCCAGCACTATAAAAGAGACTTAGCAGCAGATTATAGTATTAAGTATACTGTAACAACATTTATACATTTCATAACTCACCAAATTAATACAGACATTCCTGTGACAATGCCACACAAAGTTTGTGTTTGAAGAAGTTTGGTCCAGATTGGATTATGTAGGTGTGAATGTGAGCCAATAAACATTTCCTGGCAAATGATCAAAATTCCATGTGGCGTTTTGAAATTTAGATTCCCCCTGGTGTGTAAATTACATTGATCAAATATGAAGTTGATCCCATCAAATCCTAGGAGTAGTTAGAGAAAGTATGAGGGCAGGAAAATCGTTAAAATCGCCCATTTAATTAAAAATGGTGGACTTCCTGTTGGTTTACGGCATCGGACCCAGGGGTCTTTTTTGTTTGTCTGGACATGTTACATATGTGTACCAAATTCAATTCAGACGTAGGCTTAGACTACATGCAAAACTGTTTGCAGCCAACAGGAATAAAATATGAAGGAATAAGATTGCATCTAAGAATTTATGTTTCTTACTGATCATCAGAGAAACAAAGACATTAGACACTAAAAGTGGGCTGCCTTCGTAGTGCAGAAAACTCAGAGTTCTGAAGTTATCTGAATAAAACAAAATCCTGCTATGTAGTGCCGGGCTCTGAGTGTCCCTTTCAACAACAAGTTGAACAGCATCTTGTATGTATTAAACACAAGTTACAAACTCTATTGCATGTACACTAATATTTTCCAGCCCAGATATGTCTGATACCATTGCTGTTTGCTGTGCTCATTTGTGTGAAAATGACCACTATAAAATGACTACTTTAATGCACTAATGCATGCAACTAAATACAGCCAAGCAAGGCATAATAAATAATTTAACCATATCAAAAATTGCACACATGAGCAGTTCAGTCAACAGTAGAGCAACATGTGAGTGCACACATTTCACTTACTCTACCTGAATAATGCCGATCTCTGTTTGATGTTGGCAAAGTTTTCAAAACCAGTGTAGGGAAATTTCCCATTTAGACTTCCATGACAACAGGGTATACTTTAGCTGAGCAACTCTGTTCACGAGTGTTGCTCAAATAAGTTTTCTTAACATTGACAAATCCAGTAGTGGCATAATCATCATAAACCGTTGGTAAAAAGAAGACGTGACTGGCAGATCAGCCACTCCACACATGCCGTTTGACACACTGAAAGTCCAAATCCATTTGTCCCTCTCCACACAGAGCTTGAGTTTTGATGTTGGCCTGTCATCAGATTTCATTTTAAGGCTTTGTCGGAGTGGTAGTTTATGAAAATTATGAATAACTGAAAACTCCAAATCTCCATCATCTATACTCAACTTACTGACTGCAGCAGACTGAGTATTCAGTGTAATCCTATCCCTGTCAGTGTTGTTCTGCTTTAATTACTTGGTGATAAGTAACCAATCATTGTGATGCCAAAGGGTAGCTGGCTTCTCCTGGCACACATCTTTACAATTACAGTTTGGCAGTGGTGTGTCTTCAGCTAACTTTCTTTTCATGAGGGGATGTTAACTGGACAGTATGAGGGACAGTATTCTACAGTGGGAGTGCAATATGGTGTTTCCCTGAGTTGGAAACAGTGCCCCTCCTGACTAAATCAGGTTAAACAAATTAACTTGATTAACCTTCACATTTACATCCTTATGCTACAGAACAGCACTCAGTTCATATCTCTACAGGATAAATATGATGATAGAAAATGGATGGCTGTGTATCAAGGAGAAAAAACTTACTAGAGATTAAAATGAATATATGTGTTTATTTTAATATTTCATCAAGCTGGGTAGCAATGATTCATATACATGTGACTATGATTATGTCAATGGACAGCTTAAAAATATAGACAATGACACTTTTCATTTCCTATTAAATCTGCAAAAAAGAAGCTATTTTAGGCACATTTGCTGGCTTTGTGTTTGGATGGAAAGCTGGATCAGTCTGCTCTGTTTCCTGCTGGCTTCTGTGGAAATAAATTAATTTTTTACAGATATGAATACATAGTCTGTGCACAATAATGTCTCTCTCTCTCACACGCACACACACACATACACACACGCACACACACACACACACACACACTGGCATGTGCATATTTAAGTTCCAGATCTGGTGTGACAGAAACTACAGAGCAATGCATAAAGACAAAAATAATAATTGAGTTGGCAATACTTGTTTCACAATTTTTATGCATACAGGTTTATTTAAGAAAACTTTAATTCATTTAGCATATTATACAGCAACCTGATATCTGGGTGACCACAAATATAGACACATGTGCATTTGTATACGACATAAACATAAGCAGAATAAATTAAATATAGAAAATGTAATAATATACAGCTGAACTTGACTAAATATCACATTTACTTTAACTGCGTGTTGTGTGAATAACTGCCTCCTTGAAATTCTATCTTTGTAACACCAACCCATGATTCAGAGGTAAGCTCGCTGTGAGATTGTGAACTAAAGAACATCTGAAAGCATTCAGCTTACTTACTTCACTTTCTAGAAGAACTTGTTTGTTTACACAAATCTAGGCGCAGTTGAGTCTGCAATAAAACAAACAACAAAACAGGAAAATCTTTAAAAGCTGTAGAACATTCAATTCCATTTTATTTAAATCACAACAACAGTCGCCTCAAGGCATTTATATTGTAAGGTAGAGACCTTGCAATAATAAACATATGAAGCGTTTGCTCTACTGTATTGAGGTCGGTGTTCATTAGTTTGCAGTGTGACTCTATGAGACTTCTGGAGGTGGAAAAGTGGTCCAGTGGCTGGCCAGGTGGGTAGAAAGAAAGTAAGGTGTGTCTGCAGATAAAGCCTGCTGAGGTCAAGAAGCTATCTGTAGACTATAATCCAAAAAGACCCAAAAAGAGTCTTATAGAAGTTTTGTATAGAAATTTTGTTTGAAGTTTGAAAATTAGTCACCTTTTAAGTTAATGAGAGGATCTACTTTTGGGATGCTTATCTGTGAATACTTGGCAGTTAACAAAAGGGTGTAACTAAATATGATTGATTTCACAGGCTCAAAGTGCTCCTGTATGCTGGGGAGGAAAGAAAGGAAAGAGACTAACAAGTTTGACTGAAGAGAGCCAAAAGAGGTGCAGTATTAAGTCAGAAAAGTACAGATGGCAGCAGAGATGAGAGGAACGTGTGATGGTAGAAGCGTGTAGTAAGATGGTAAATTGACAGGTCCTTATGCAATACCTTTGTACTCTGAGCACTAAAAGTGCTTTTAACCGCCAGGCTCATTCACCCAGTCACACACATTCATGCACATGCTTTTTCCTTTACCTAAGCACTGTGTCTAACAGTCGCACACACACTCACACAGATGCATCAGGGCAATTCAGAGCTCAGTGTTTTGCCCAAGGATACTTCCTGGAGTAGCCAGGAACTGAACCACCAACTTTCTGATTGGCAGTCTACCCTCTTTTTTTCTTTAAAAAAAAAAAAGAAAAGAAAAGGACAAAACATGGTACATACTGCAGCTATAAAGGCGATTCACTCGAAGGATGTCTATGGGACTCATCTCTGTAGCTCTGCCAATGGCTACATTCTCATCGGGTATGGGGACGATGGTTGGCTCCCTGTTTCTTGAGAAGGCAAACCTGGGGTGCAAACAAACAGTAGTGAAACAAATTTTGATCTCTGTTGCTGACTTCATCGGCAAGATCAGGGGAAAATAGAAGGCATACACCAGACAGAGAGGATCATTTAGCAGCTTAACAGCCACATAGCTCCTTCAAACTGGCCTAAAGGAGGGAATTTTGGATTTTTTTTTTCTCTTCAGCTCCTCAGCGGAGACGGACACACTTTTCTTCCCTCCCCAGCCCTTCCTTTTTATCCTGCTTTGCTGCTTAGAGCCTCTCTTCACAAAGCTTCCGAACTAGAATTTATTATTATGGATCTGGTCTGCTGGTCTCTCACTACCATTTGATCAAATTTTCACCATGGGGAGATTAGGGAAAGGAGAACCCGATTCCCTATTCCAATTGACATTCCCGGCTGGGGGTGGAAGATGACGTGCCTGGCTGTACTGTCGATGGAAGACATACACATTCGGCTTATTGACACTAGGATGTCTCCCAATTGGACCTGGAGACACCTGGCTTGTCGTTACAATTCAGAAAGTCTGGGCAGCTGTTGGGCTGTGGTAAGGCTGCTTATGATGGGTTATGCAGAGGGGTACAGACTCAAACTCAGACTCAGTATACCTCGAACTGATTTGGAGGGATTAGATCTTGGAGAGGTACCTGTTCTGGATGGCGAAGGATTGAACACTCAGCCCCACAGTAGCCCGACCCCACCCTCTCGCCTCCGCTGGCTCCCTCCCATCCCTGCCCCTCCCCACCCTAGTCCTCCCATGCTATGTGCTTACTATGCAGAGGTTTTTCAACCTCATACTGTGCCCCCATTATAGGGCAAATTATGAGATGATTTTTTTCCTCACCTTCCCTATTGTATCGCTTTGCTTCCGCCTTATCTTTTAAATGGCAGCGCCAGTGACGGCTGCAAAGCCACGGAATACTTATCTCTTGTCGATTGTTTGTCTTTGTTTACTTGTCTCTGTCTTTGGATGGGTGTTCTGAAATGCTGTTATATGTTTTGTTATGTAAAAACAATAATTTTGGTTCTTAATTGATTCTTGATTCTAAATTTTTGTACAATGATTTGGTCCTAAATTTATGTACAGCATGTTGGTCAACTGTTGTTGTGTTAAATGTGCTATATAAATAAACTTGACTTGACTTAGACAATCTGTTCCTGCTGCTCATACTGGTTGTGAGAATATTGTAAGTGATTGAGGGGGAGAGCAAACAACCCCTTAAATGACTTGCAATAAAAATTGCTGTTTTGCTTAGCTGGTACAGAGCGAAAGCTAAAAATATAGAATTCTGACATATCAATTTCCACAGTTAACAGAGAGGGAAATGCCTGTTTCAAAGTCTATTTCCTGCCTAAAAAGAGACCAAGAGCAAACTACAGTGTTGCAGATGCATGACATCACTATGCATGAGGTGCTACTTGCTTAGTTAGGAAGCTAGCTAGCACTCTGGTTATCTGGTCTATGAAGCCAGTGTGATCTGTGACTACCTAATGTTGTCATTTCATCTGTTTATGCAAAACATACATTTTTTTTCTTTAAAAGGAGACAAGGCTTCCTAATTCCTTCCCTAAATACAAAAAACACATAGAAGGTACAAAGTAAGAAAAAAAAGCATTATAAGCTTCTCAAATGTAGAAACAATTCTTTTGTCACAGCTGTTGCAATACTACTGATAAGATTTTATTTTTTCCATTACTATTGGAATATAGTGTGATAAAATCTTTGACATTTATATGACGTATAGTACATATATTGTAATCTTTTGTAAATGAATTGTTATGCTGTGTTTTTTAGTTTTATGTCCTTATCAGGCTTATGTTGTAAGATCTCCCTAATGCTCAGTTCCCGTCGGATTCCTGTTCCTGTGCATCTGTTATTATCTACAGACCTCATTCTAGTTCTTCTTCCTTTTCTTCTTTGTGTGGTTAAACCAACAGAAAATGAAAAAAAAAGTCTAAGTGAAGGACTGCTGTAGTAAAACTGCATATCCTTGGGAGATCCACGCTGTCACTGTGTAAACAGTTTCCTAGCTTTAGCCTAACCTTAAAATAACAGATGCACGCAGTAAGACGAGGAAACTTTGTCTCTGTATTGGACTGTAAGTGGGAAAGAGTTCTGTTGATGGCCACTGTGGGAAGAGAAGTTGATTACAGCATCTAGTACAGACTTCAGCAAACATGTAGACAAGATGCAAAAGAATGAAAACTTGCCTTATGAAAATGGCAGGATTGAAAACACAGATTGTTAAATAAAACTGAGTTATTTATCACACGATTTCATAAATAAATATTTATACTTTTGTTCAGTGAGTGAACTGAAATCTTACCTTCCATAGTGCATGACAGAGTTGTAGTCATAGGGAGTGTCGAGGTTTACTGTTTCGATCCTCCTGAAGTTATGCTCCATCCCTGCAGGAGTTCACACAACTCAGTCACTGTTTGTCTCTTACTGTTTTGAGGCAAAATGGCCTAAATGTTCACTAAGTGAAAATGTTAGCTATATCCAGAGGTTAACAATTCATGGTTGCTCATTCTACAGGTTAGAGCAACATTCACAGCCTGAATTGCTATATAGCTTTTGAAAAAACAGATATTGAGAAGGTATTATTTTTCATTTGTACCCTTCATCTGTATAAATACACCTGTGTGAGTTCTAATAGTCATTCACTATGCACTCTGTTACTGACATATACACAAAATTGAATCTATCGATTTGTTTCCCAGCACATATATTAATTTCCCTTATTTTCCTTTATAAAAACATCTAACGATTCATGGCCATGTCCACAAAGTCTCTCCAAAGGGTGAGAAATCCAGCTGTGGAAATGGGAGGGGTGGCAGAGATGTAAGCCTCACAGCCCCACATGGAGCCAATGATTTGTACATTTGTTTTGCTATTACTTTTACATTTAAGAGATGCAGTTTCTTTTGCTGCTATTTTCAAATGCTATTTGGAAATGTTTGAGCCCAAAAACTACTGAGTGAGGTTTACAACACTGACGGGTTTCAAATATAACAGTTCTTCAAAGCCATACACCTGATGCAGCCACACAACGTTCTTTCAATTCAGAAATATTAGTGTCAAAGAAAGAAAAAGGTTTCCATGTGCATGTACAAATAGATTCCATTATTGTGTTTCACATTTTGCCTTTTATTATTTGTAAAACAATATTTCTTTTTGTTTGTAATATTCTGTAAAAGCATGATGCATGCTCTGCATTGGTAAATGAACTTTTCTTGTTGTAAAGCTTTCCGTTTGGTTTGTCTGTAATGTGACCCACCAGGAATGACATTCTCCAGCAAGATGCGAACGTGTTGGTCTCTGTCTGAGCGGGTCTGCTCATGGTCGAAGCCCAGGGCATGGAGTAGCTCGTGTTGGACTATTTGGTGGAAAACACAGCCCTGGCGACTCAGTGACACTACCTGGCCACCGCCACGGCGCCCAACAAAAGAGTAACACCTGAAAAAGAGCAGTAATGGAAATATTTGCCAAACCAGTAAACCAGCTTCAGCAGCCCCTCCAACAACACCACATAACTTTCCTTGACCTGAGACGTACTGTTTGATAAAAGGTTTGCCAGTAGCACTGAGATTACAAAGGCGTACTTTGTGTGGGCCTTACCCTCCGCGAGACTCAATGCTCACAAAGTCTCTTTCTCTTCTTTGGCGGGGTATAAAGCGGACGCAGGTGGATGCTTCAAATGACCTCAGACCTTGCTCGATGACACCTCTCTCTCTGGTGGCTTGACAGGGAAAAAAAACAGGATTGTTGTTCTAATTTGTTCTGCTATCGTATAAAATTAAGACTGAGCAAAATTCTGCAACTCCTGAACAACTATTAACTACTCACACTAGCCTACCACTACAACTGTTACTATAAAAATGTATATACAGGATCTTTCTATATAGAAGCATCAAATCTGAAAAAATCTGCCTCAGACTCAGCTGTTTTTGTACAATAACTTTAGTATATTTAATGAAGGCATAAAAATGTTCTAATTACAAACCCTGGAAGTACATAAGGATCAGTCATAACTTTGCATTTTTTCTTCCAGTATCTTCGATATCTCATATGAAATGTTCAGGGTAAAATACATATGTCACATTTTATGTATATCTGTTATCTATAACTTTGAGCATTAATATCATGGGATATATCATAGGTTTAATAAGAAAAATGTCTGTGTAAACTACAGTAAAAGCGCCGTCTCCATGTGTGCTTGTTGAGACTTACAGTACTGGTTGGAGATTTGGAAAGGTACATTGACTGTGCCGTCGCTGCTTTTGCCCCACAAACAGCCTCGAGCCGTACACGGATCAGCGTTCTGTAGACCTGTTGGCACTGCTATGTCTCCAAACAGTACCAGAGGTTCATCCAAGTTCTTTCCTGTAAAATGTTACAAGGAAAACGTCTGTATTTATCCCTGCACTTTTGATGGTTTAATGAATACATCAGCTCAGTTTTTAAGGTGTTGGTCTCTTTCTTAAGAACTTCTTAAGAGCTGTACATTTACTGGTGATGGTTCAAAGAACTGCAGCGAAGATGAACATACCAAGATTAGCATTAGCCTTCTCCAGTAGTGTCGAGATAGTGAAATCATCATCCTCGGGTTTGTTTCCTGTGGAATATAAAAATAACACAAACATATTTGACTGTTTCTAATAGGAGATATTCATACTGTTGGCCTCATAGCGTAATTGCAGAATTCATTTTTAGGCAATAATTCAGGGTAAATCTACAGTGTTAGCAAAGTAAAGTGAGGCAGATATCTCAATTTGGCCAAAATCTGACTTAGGCAATTCTGCTATGAAGCTACCGATATGTAGCAGCAGCACAAAGAGATGTATATATGAATCCTCATATTAAAAAAATATATATACAAATCAATATGATATAGTGTGATGACATACCTAGTACTAAATGTAAAAAATAGTTAAATCTTACCAGAGTTTTTGACACTTTTGTGAAAAGATATCTGTAATGAAATAAAAAAGTTTATAAGAACTTGGATCATAAATTTGAAAGTTAGTATCTGATGTTTGTGCATAAAATAGAATGCTTGAAAATTTGTACAATTTGATTTGCATTAAAAATGCAATCAAATTTGAAAAATAAATTAATAAAATGAACATCTCCATTATTCTTTGTTTGTTTTTTTGTTCTGCTCATTGTATATTTTGAAAAAAGACTGCATTCTATTTCAACATTCTTAGAAAATATAACAATTAAATTAGAGATAGCTGAAATCTGTGTCTACATACGTTTTACAGTACTCACCTCTGCAGCAAAAGTGTGAATGGAGCAAAGGAGCACACCGAGCAGAGCAGTCTGGAGAATCATGGCTGCTTACAGAAGAACAGCAGCTGGCCAAGAAAATACGGGGAGGAAACACAGTGATCGACTTATATAGTTAGAGAAGTCAGCTGACTTCTCCTAATATGGCATACTGCTCAACAAATCTTTGTGACTCAACTGAAAAAGACAGGTATTACTGAAACACCACTGTTTCAACACACCGTGAAATTAGAAAAAAAAAAAGGCTGTTTCTGTCTTTATCTTATGCCAATATTATGATTACCTGAAATTTATGCACATTTGTATTTACAAACATGGTGGAAGTGATGTTATGGCATGGTCATGTATGGGTGCCAGTGGAACTGGGTCACTGTTTATTGCTGCAATTGCTCATGAAAGTAGCAGGGTGAATTCTTTGGTTGGCAGGACTTCAATGTCCAGCAGATATATCAGCTCTCATCCCAACAGAGCATCCATTAAAATCACTGAAGATGGAACTGAATTTACCTGCAGTAAAGGCTTGACAGAGCATCTCAAGAGAGGAAAGATGGCATTTAGTGATGTCCATGGGCTCTAGACCTCAAGCAGTCACTGACATTTTCATTCAAGTATTAAAAACAATCCTGAATCTTTAAAATAGTGTTTTTTCTTTAATCTCTGAAAATGGGGCTGTAATTCCTAAGCATTTAATTCAAAACCCCTCGAATTAAAGTTGAAAGCCTGCACTTCAATCACATCTTGATTGTATGATTTAAAATCCACTGTGGCAGAGGCAAAATTGCAAAAACTGCAGCATTGTCTAAAATCCTATGGACTAAACTTTATATGCTGCAGATAATCTGGCCTCACAACTAAAAGACACTGATTGTTTTCAAGTGAACATTTTACAGATTGCACATTTTCACAACTTGTGTGTGGTAAAGATCTGAGGCGCTGAGTTGCAAAAGCCAATTTTATGTTTGTATACTTCTCCAAATTGTGGGCACAGTTGCATTGTGTTTGGTTTACACACAATCTTGCAAAAGCAGGAGCAGTGAAATATGAGAGAAACAGACTACATGTACTGCCATGCAATGCGTGAAGAAATTTCCCACACTTGTACATAAGATATCACAAAAGAATATATATATGTATAGTGATTTAAATAAAGGAAATGATACATAAGTGCTAGACAAGAAAGATGCCAACTAAAACTACACAAAGCAAGGCTAACTAAATCTAAGTCCCCACTGACACTACAGCACACAGTTTGGCCCCATTAGCTGACTGAGAACAGCAGCTCTGCATTTCATACACTTTAAAAGGTCACATCTGCGCACACACGTCTCCTCAGCTTTTCACCAAAGAGTTTTATAAGTGTGTTAGCTGGCTTTCTTTAGCACTGGATTATGCTCCAGTTGGACTTCAAATATGACCATTTCCATAACGCACCCTGACACTGTGGCACGTAATATACTGCAGGCCACTTTTCAAAATAATGTTTCGCGTGTCGTGTCAGCTTTTCCTGTGGAATCTAAACCCCCAGCCCCACAGAGTTTGCAGTGTAAAGCAATGGCGTGTTATTTTACAAGTAACTTTTTATTAACACAGTCTGTTGAAAGGAAACTCCCCGAGCAGAGACGGGGACAGACGAATATCCCCACGCAGGTATAGAGCAAGACGACGGACAGCTTGTTGGAACAAAAATCCCTGAAAGGCTAAAAGATTTCCAACGTTCCTATGTGTTTTTGATGTGTAGTATCTTTGGTCATATTGGTATATACTGTAGTCAACAGGATTTATGAAGGGCTTATAGTTAAGCTGGATGACCTCTAATTTCCTGCTACTAAATTCAGATAAAACTGAAGTTCTTGTACTCGGCCCCACAAATCTTAGAAACATGGTGTTAAACCAGATACTTTCTCTGGATGGCATTACTTTGGCCTCCAGTAACACTGTGAGAAATCTTGGAGTCATTTTTGACCAGGATATGTCCTTCAATGCACATATTAAACAAATATGTAGGACAGCTTTTTTACATTTGCGCAATATTTCTAAAATTAGAAACATCCTTTCTCAGACTGATGCTGAAAAGTTAATCCATGCATTTATTACTTCTAGGCTGCAGCTTCAGCCTTCAGCTGATTCAAAATGCTGCAGCTAGAGTACTGACAGGGACTAGAAAGAGAGAGCAGATTTCTCCCATACTGGCTTCTCTTCATTGGCTCCCTGTTAAATCTAGAATAGAATTTAAAATCCTTCTCCTAACATACAAGGTCTTGAATAATCAGGCCCCATCTTATCTCAAAGACCTCATAGTCCCATATCACCCCAATAGAGCACTTTGCTCTCAGACTGCTGGCTTACTTGTGGTTCCTAGGATACTTAAAAGTAGAATGGGAGGCAGAGCCTTCAGCTTTCAGGCCCCTCTTCTGTGGAACCAGCTCCCAGCTTGGATTCGGGAGACAGACACCCTCTCTATTTTCAAGATTAGGCTTAAAACTTTCCTTTTTGATCAAGCTTATAGTTAGGGCTGGATCAGATGACCCTAAACCACCCCTTAGTTATGCTGTTTGTTGTGATTTGGCGCTATATAAATAAAATTGAATTGAATTGAATTGAATTATATATAACATAAAGAAATTACCTGTTTTGCAAGTATTTTTATGACTCTGTGTTATTGTATCTACATTAAAATCAATCCAGTCCTATTTGGCCTCTTCGGTTATCTTTATTGAACTGTGATGTTATATTTGTCATTTCTACAGTCACCTTGACAAGATCTGTCTTTAAAAAGACATTTTTAATGTCAGTGATGTTTTTTTCCCTGATAAATTAAATATTAATATGCCACTTTGCCAAAATGTGATTGCAGCTTCTACCTTGTGACAGGAATGTTGTTTCTGGGTCAAAATGACTTCATATCATTAATGACAGATATGTTGTTTGTTTTTGAAGGAAAGAGTAAGAGAAGAAGGGAGAGAAAAGGGGAGAAATCAGAAGAAATAAGGGCACGGAGCTAGGTACACACACATAAGCATTTTCACATATATACATACACACAATCTTGCTGTTTTATGTTGTAATGTATACGTGTGCGTAACTCAGTCACAAAACATACTCAGTAATGAGGGCGATCGAAGCCCCCGGGAGTTAAATAGAGAAAGACCCAAGGAACCTCAACAGGAAGCTCAACATTACATATTATCGAAGTTTTAATGTAGAATAAATATATAAAAGAAAAGCAAAAACATATAGAGACACACTTTCAAATGTACTCAGAACAAATTTATTTTCTTCATGGATTCAAATTTCTCCCATTCATTTGATTGATTTATTGCACATTCCCCCTTTTTAAAAATTTCCTTTAACTCCTCAGAGTTAATCTAGATCTAATGCTCTTCAGTTTACCATTGCATATCAATTGTGTTCTATAAACATGCTTGCCTTGCCTTTCACAAAATATTTTGTGTTACTAAAAGTTGCATTATCCTCAGCAAAGTAATTACCCCCGACCCATCCCCACCCACCCCCATCACGGCAGATGGTCGCCACTCCCTGGGGCTGGTTCTGGAGGTTTCTTCCTGTCAAAAGGGGCTTTTCCCCCCTCCTTTGCCAAGTGCATGCTCATAGGGGGTCATTTTGCTCTTTGGGTTTTCCCTGTAATTATTCTAGGGTCTTTACCTTATGACATAAAGCGCCTTGAGGCAACTGTTTGTTGTCATTTGGTGCTATATAAATAAAATTGAATTAAATGGTCTGTCTCTGACTTGGATAAGCAGAAAAAAATGGATAGATGGATTCTGCAGATTTTTTTTTATCACCTACAATAAAGGTACTTTTCTGTTTCATTCCCACCTGCCTCAGAGTCCTGCAGTTGGGTCCTCTTCCTGTTAAACCATGAGAAGAAAGGGCCAGGACAAACCAGGAGACCTTCTTCTTATAAGACAGTTTTACAATAGATTGCTGCAACATGTCACCATGTTGCAAGAGCACACTGTTGAAACAGAGACAATGTGGTTTAGCTTGACTGTTGTGACATGCGTACTGGTGTAAGAAGTGGTCAGAATGTGTAATACTACCATAAATGTTATTGTAATTAGTTTTTTTAGTTTTACAGGTTTATCAGTTTTAACTATGCTTAGGCATATTTGCCATGATAGCACACCAGATCCTGGCCCTTCCATGCAGCTGCTGAGATGATCTTTTTTTGTTGTTGTTGTTTAATAGCCATTGGCACTCCTAACCCATTGTTTCAGCTTAATAGCATACAGTTGTTGTACCTCGCCAAGGCAGCTGAAAATCTTGAGTTAACTTGTCTTTGGTGTCTGAGTCGATACTGATAATTGATAGATGATTAAGCCAAAGGCTATGATGTAGATCAGCTTATCTGCGCTTTAATACAAGCATCTCTACATATGCCTTGACAGGATGAACGTGCCCACCAAGTGTTCTGCAGAGACCCACTGCTTGTAGGTTACAGGACCACTTCACGCTTATTTAATCTTCAGCCTGCAACATGTAGATACTATTGTCAATTGGACAGTGAGATGTTCCAACAAATCAATCAAGAATGAGGCTAACATTTTTATGGCTTGTGTAGACACAAAGAGAATGTACCTAACTGCGATTAAGATTTGATTTGTTTTTGTTGTTGTTGTTGTTTTTACTGCTATTGCTTTACATTTTGTATGGGTGGAGTTTTGTTTTCATCATTTGTTTTATTGGATCTTGGCTCCTCTGTGTTTTTAGTTCTCTCACTGTTTTCAGAAAGAGAATAACATATCCTGTTAATTTGATTTATGGCGCCAAATGTCATTTGATTTCATAGGGTTCATAAATTTCATAAATGTGTGATTTGACTTATATTATCTGATGTATAGCCATAGATGCCGAGTTGTGTCAACGGTTGACACAACTCAGCATCTATGGCTATACATCAGATATTATATGTGTTACAATATAATTTTAACATATACATTTAAAAATGTATACATTTAAAGCATTTTTAAATGCAGGATTTTTAGCACTTTAACTGTACTTTAACATTTCCACCAATGCATCCATCCATTCTGTTCAGGGTCCGGGGGGGTGGGGGGCTGGAGAATATCCCAGCCGTCATAGGGCGAGAGGCACGGTATTTGAATTGTTAAAATTTCAAATTAAACTCCACCTTGGACAGTCTTCTTCAAGGGTCTCAGGCAACGGGGTGTTTAATCCATTAAATGAACACTCAAAGTGGAACTTTCTTCTTCTACTTGATGAGTCTGCCCCAGCTGACTGAAGGTTGGAGTGAATGCTAACATAACATTAACATCAGGCCAAGACTGGTGGTGACTGAGAGGGAAAATAATAAAGAAAAGTTGGAGCTACACAATCCTGCCTCCCTCAAGCAATAAAACAAAAGGCTGGATTCAACCACTGGAAAAAAATGTTTAGGGAATAATGTTGACCAATGTGTGAATAGGGTGGAGTTTTTGAAATCAACAAAAGTCCCTGAAGGTCTTTGCAGACTCTCCAGGAAAACACCGCAGACTTCCATGGTCCATGGGGGTATGCTGTGTACCCACTGGATTTATCCCCTTTTCCACTTGAAAATATCACTTTTTGAGAGATTCTGAAGACTCTGGACTGGGCATTTTAATGAAGAGTCTAGTGGTGTGCGATACTGCAAGATTTGGTATTGATCCGATACCAAGTAAGTACAGTGCCAGTAACGCAGAGATTGATACTGATACTTTTTAATAATTATGAAGAATTTTCCTGGAGTTTAAGTGTTTTGTGATTTTTTTTTTTTTGGATAATTGATTAGTTAAAACCCAGAATAGATTTGGGCAATGTTTATAGGTAAATAGAAATTACTTTATCAAAATAGAAGTTTTGTTCTGAAACATTAGGACAGTAACAAAACATTTTCCCCCATACATTGTGGTATCTGGATTTTTTTTCTTAAATAAAGTCTACAAAATTATCACTCAAGAACAAATTAAAAAAAAATTTCAGGTAGTGTTCAGAACGTATAATACAAAAATTTAATAAAAAAATATCCCTTCATTCACTAATTTTCTGGAAGCTGTACAAAATTATCACTCCACAAAGTTATAAAACATTTCTGCTTCCATCAAATCATGGGCCGGAAGTAGGGGCGGGGCCGGAAGTGGCCTCCGGGCTGGAGTTTGAGACCACTAGTAAAATATGTTATGTGTCATGTGATGGTATAACGTCAAAACACTGCGAGGGGAGGAGTGTGCCTGCTCTGTGCTGTGATAGGAGTGGCACTTAGTCAGCTCACATCTTTGATGAAACCACAGCACTGCATACAGGAGAGAAACTGAAGCCAAAGTATCAGTCTCATTACACTGGTATTGATCAATATCAATACCAATGTTGGTATCGATATTATCGATATTTGGATCAATCTATCCACCACTAGAAGACTGAAGGGATTTACTCCTGCTCCAGCACACCTCGGGGGCATATATCTTGGAATTACGAGGCAGGCAACACTGAAGACAGTCTTAGACATAAAACTGTGTCAAAAATAAAGGTGTTATCATTGTTATTAATTTTTGAAAGGTGCTATATAAATAAAGTTAAGTATAAATTAAAGTGTTTCATATAACAAAATAGAAAATACAGAGCAACAAAACATTTAAGAAAAGATAAAGGTGCGACATTAGGAAGGAAGACTGGCAGCAGTCTTTATTTCATTATTCCTCAATTTTATTGAGAATAATGAAAAAAAAAACCTGATAAATTATGATTCTTTAAATTTTGTGGCACAGTAATGATGCTAAAAAACATTCATAAAGTAAATTTTGTGGACTGTTTTTAAACAAAAGATATGTTTTATCAAAAAATTTTCAGGGTTGCAAATATAAAACCCTAACCCTCATAAGTCTTTTTTATTTGCAGCAAGGAGGGAACACGTCCTCTGAGCTCAGCTCCCGTATCAGGCTTTCATTGAACAGATAGGAAGTGGTCTCCTTCCTTGCAGCAGTTTTATTCCAGACTTTCACAGTAAAATCACATGGGTTACATAAAACTCAGTTTACAACATGTAATAAACAGCATTCTTGGCTCTTTCCTTAACATATATGGTAGTAAGTATACAGTGGAATGTGTATACCTTACATGGTATATGTGACATACGTGAGAGTACGTGTTATACGTGTCTTGTATGTGTGTATGTAGTTCTGCATTAAAATGAAACAACAGTATAATATATAAAACTTATAAAAACAGAAGATATGATAACTCATTGTAAACAGAAGAAAGTTTACACAATAATCCTAACAGTGTGTGTGTGTGTGTGTGTGTGTGTGTGTGTGTGTGTGTGTGCGTGCGTGTTTGTGTGTGTGTGTGTGTGTTGGCTGTGACAGACAGAGACTGCTGATTGTCAGGTAGAATAAGCTAGTGATTCTGAGTCTTGAGCCTCAGCCTCTGGCCCCCTTTAAGGCCTGATTTAGACTTCTGCTCTTTCAGTCATTCTGAGGGCTTAGGTCCCATTTACATGCGAGGGTTTTTCATCAGAAACTGTGTCAGTTTGTCATTTTTCAAAAGTAATGCTTTCAGACAAACAATTCAGAAACGGTCTCCATTTACATGCAAACACATGATGTTGAAATTGTTCCAGTTCCCATTGCCAGGCCACAAGTTGGCAGTGTAATATAGGAGCGACAACCATAGATTAGATTAGATTAGATTAGATTAGATTAGATTAGATTAGATTAGATTAGATTAGATTAGATTAGATTAGATCCAGTAGCACTTTTACATTATGGGCACATAAGCAGAAATATAGTCAGTCAGAAATATACAAGAAATATAAACGAAAATGAATAAACAGATAAATAATAAACAAGATACAACAAAGACAAAGGCAAAGGAAGATATAAAATGTCTGACAGAGGATGCAGTATTGCACCTTGCTCACTGTCCAGTTTTGCTTTATGCTACCTTGTGTTTGTGGTCAGGCTCAGGCTCATTTTCAAAAAGTAGCGTTTTCATGCCATTCTCATGTAAGTGGGAGGCTGCAACACATCAGAACTTTGCCATTTTTATCTGAAAACGTTCTTGTGTAAACGGGGCCCAAGAGTAGAGCTGCTGCTCACCTCCTGGGGGAGGTGCTACTGGGAGGAGGCCCCGGGGCAGACCCACGACACGCTGAAGAGATTATATGTTTCAGCTGGCCTGTGAACGAATTGGGGTCCCATAGATAAGCTGGAGGAGGTGGCCGGGAAGAGAGCGGTCTGGACTTCTCTGGTTACGATGCTGCCCCTGCACCCGGCCATTGATAGGTGGAAAAAGATGGATGAATGAAGTAATAAAAATTATACTTTTCCCTCACAATTTTTCTGATGAAAACTTCCATCATGACACAGCATATCTGTTAGTTATTCATCCACACAGCATATCTTTGACTCCTCCTTTCACTTTTAAGCATGCAAACCCATTCTTGTATACCCCAAAATATAATTATGAGCCTCAAAAAAGTGAAGGGAGCACAACCTATTATAAATGTAATTTTTGGCACGAGTTCAAGTCCAGCCCTAACAGGTTAATGATTTGGTTTCCAGTGACTGTTGTTATGTTGTTATGTTTCAACAAATTACACAAGGTCAGTAAGGATTTTAAACTTGAATATTTCTAAACTAAAGGGAACATAGGCTTTCTGTATATTAGTTAATTTGCTGATAAACAGTATCAGAAAAAAGTGTGGATGGACGTTTCCCACTACAGAATGGCTATATACTGTGACCTTTGTCACAGTAGACAGGTGTGGGTGAATTCATATTGACAGCAGTATGGTGAATGTCTCACACTGATAAGAACAGCCCCCCCCCCAACAGATGAACAGATGATCAAACTCAGACCCTTACCACTTCTCAACACAACATTTATAAGTAAGATAATTCTAATTTTTGTTTTCTAGAAATTCTCCAGTCACTGAAGGTGACATTTATTATTACATTATTAGTTAAATTATTTGTCATTTGTTATTAAACAAATATGTAGGACTACTTTCTTGGATTTGTGCAATATCTAAAAAATTAGAAACATCATGTCTATATATACAGGCGCTGGTCATAAAATTAGAATATCATGAAAAAGTTTATTTCTTTCAGTAATTCCATTCAAAAAGTGAAACTTGTATATTATATTCATTCCTTACACACAGACTGATATATTTCAAATGTTTGTTTCTTTTAATTTTGATGATTATAACTGACAACTAATGAAAACCCCAAATTCATTATCTCAGAAAATTAGAATATTACTCAAGAGCAATACAAGAAAAGGATTTTTAGAAATGTTGGCCAACTGAAAAGTATGAAGATGAAAAGTATGAGCATGTACAGCACTCAGTACTTAGTCGGGGCTCCTTTTGCCTGGATTACTGCAGCAGTGCGGCGTGGCATGGAGTCCATCAGTCTGTGGCACTGCTCAGGTGTTATGAGAGCCCAGGTTGCTCTGATAGTGGCCTTCAGCTCTTCTGAACTGTTGGCTCTGGCGTATCCCATCTTCCTCTTCACAATAGCCCATAGATTTTCTGTGGGGTTAAGGTCAGGCGAGTTTGCTGGCCAATTAAGAACAGGGATACCATGGTCCTTAAAGCAGGTACTGGGAGCTTTGGCACTGTGTGCAGGTGCCAAGTCCTGTTGGAAAATGAAATCTGCATCTCCATAAAGTTGGTCAGCAGCAGGAAGCATGAAGTGCTCTAAAACTTCCTGGTAGACGGCTGTGTTGACCTTGAACCTCACAAAAACAGTGGACCAACACCAGCAGATGACATGGCACCCCAAACCATCACTGACTGTGGAAACTTTACACTGGACCTCAGCCAACGTGGATTCTGTGCCTCTCCTCTCTTCCTCCAGACTCTGGGACCTTGATTTCCAAAGGAAATGCCAAATTGACTTTGATCAGAGAACATAACTTTGGAGCACTCAGCAGCAGTCCAGTCCTTTTTGTCTTTAGCCCAGGCGAGACGCTTCTGACGCCGTCTCTTGTTCAAGAGTGTCTTGACACGAGGACTGTGACAGCTGAAACCCATGTCTGCATACGTCTGTGGGTGGTGGTTCTTGAAGCACTGACTCCAGCTGCAGTCCACTCTCTGTGAATCTCCCCCACATTTTTGAATGGCTTTTGTTCCACAATCCTCTCCAGGGTGTGGTTATCCCTATTGCTTGGACACTTTTTTCTACCACATCTTTTCCCTCCCTTCGCCTCTCTATTAATGTGCTTGGACACAGAGCTCTGTGAACAGCCAGCCTCTTTAGCCATGACCTTTTGTGTCTTGCCCTCCTTGTACAAGGTGTCAAAGGTCATCTTTTGGACAACTGTCAAGTCAGCAGTCTCCCCCATGATTGTGTAGCCTACAGAACTAGCCTGAGAGACCATTTGTAGGTGTTTGGAGTTTATTCGCTGATTGGAGTGTGGCACCAGGTGTCTTCAGTATTGAACCTTTTCACAATATTCTAATTTTCTGAGATACTGAATTTGGGGTTTTCATTAGCTGTCACTTACTGTATAATCATCAAAATTAAAAGGAATAAATATTTGAAATATATCAGTCTGTGTGTAATAAATGAATATTTTTTATACACACACACACACACACATATATATATATATTGCATATTATTAATGCATGCTCTCAGGACACTTGTGTCCACAAAACCTGTGACAGATGCAAAGTTTCACACAGATTTCAGTGACTCAGAGTTTTTCATGTACAGTGAAACACTTTTCTGTTGTGTTTGCACCTTTGACAGCATGTTATCTTTCAGTCCTTGGAGAGGCAGGGAAGAGTATAAAAACTCACTGTGTGACAGAAAGACACTTACTCTTCAGGCTCTCAGGTGAGAACTGTGCTCTCTGTCACCAATCTCCATCATTCACATGTAAATTGTCTGTGAATTAAGTGACATTTTTCATATTTGTTACATTTCCATTGTGTATTTTAAGTCCTGTAACACGCATGAGCTGTTCAGTTTGATGATATGCTACTGTGTCATTTTGTATCACAGATCTGTTGCAGCCATGTTGGTTTTCTCTTGGTCTCTTGTGACTCTGCTGCTGGTGTCCACGTCCTGGGCTGAGGTAGAACATTCCAGAGGCAACCAAATCTCACTGAACATGAGCATGTTAGGTTACACTGTCCAAGAACGAGAACTTGATAGTTCTTGAAGTGCATACAGTAAAGTGCTAATGCATGTGTGGATAAAAGTGGTTTGTAATTTAAAGTGCACTGAATTGTTAGTAAGATCAGAAATGAGCTATATTAGTACCAAACCATTTCCATAATCTAATGTTTTCAGGTTTAGCTTATGTGTGAGGACAGATTCCCCCAGAAGCATGAAAATATCAAATTTGAAAAAAACAAAAAAAACAATTAATTTATATAAATTGTTGAATCCATCTTATCATTAGACCTTTATTAGTTCTGTATATTTCAATGTCTTAGTTCATTTTCTAAGGCGCTTTGCTTTTCAGTTACATTTCAAACTAATGTCTATCTTGTCTGATTGCTCTGCTCTTTAACACTGCTGTGGCTGAGTACAGAAAGGTAAGCAAAAGAAATAACTACTTTTTATGCTTTATTTTGCTTTATTAAGAGAACATTCATAAATGTTTTTATTGCCATTTTTTGTGTGTTATTGGACATCAGTTACAAGAAAGTTAAGCAGCATTCTTTCCATTTGCAGCTGATCAGATGTCACTGAGCCCGTGTGTTCAAAATGATAACGTGTGCTTTTAATACATTATTTGATGCAGAGGTTTCTGCCACAGAGGAGGACACACACAGCGAGCTATCTGTTAGTGAGCTGCTGGAGAGAGCCAACAGAGACCGCAGTGAGTTGATTATCTGTTTGACAGCAGACATGTCTATTTGCTTTTTTGATTATCAGTTTCAGATGAGTAGCCATATATTGAAGCAGCAGCATTGGTGGTACAAAAGTGGGGAAATTACCAACGTTGCTTTAGTGTAATTTGATTATTTTTTGGCTTTTCCTGGTTCATAGAACAAAAAGCTTTAGGTCCAAACAAGCTCAAGGTCACCAGTGATAATTAAACAGATATGTTTATTCTGTAGCTCAGGAGGTAGAGCAGGTCACCTACTGATCAGAAGGTCAGCGGTTTGATTCCTGGCTGCTCCAGGCTACATGGCAAAGTATCTTGGGCAAGATACTGAACCCCAAGTTGCTCTCTGACACAAAGCGTTGGTGTGTGAATGTTAGATAATAAAAGCACTTAGCTTAATTACTGAAGGAAGTGCTTGTATGAATGACTAAATGTGTTGTATGAGTGCTCAGACAGAGTAGAAATGCACTATATAAGAACTAGTGTATAATGGTTTTGCACTGGGTATTTTAATTACCTACTGCAGAGGGGGGAATTAAAATACTGGTCTAGGGTCACATACATCCCAGACCAGTCTGTGATGTTTGTGGTTTGGATGCCTTCTAATTCTGTCTCTGTAAAGGTTAACAAGAAGTTGGCACGTGAATGTTTGAGTCACAATAAGTCACAATAGGTGTTTTTTTTTCCCTGCTGATATGAACTTTCATCAATTTGTAATATGACTGATGATGGCCACCACTGCTATTATCCATTTCAAAGATAGTCACACGCCTCTGTTGGTCTTGCAGCACCGGACATTGATGAGCCTACCTTGATTGAAGGTGACATTGCTATCAAATCTGAAGCTGACAGAAATGCTGACCCCTGTACTGCCAAAGGCTGTATGTGGTTAAAGTGGAGTGATGGGAATGTCTACGTCCCGTACTACATCGCCAACCACTACTGTAAGCATGTTTTCTGTTTCGTTTTGTTTTTTTCACAAGAAGCTATTGCTAACAATGACTTTACTCTAAATTATTTTATAACATTTTATAACATTCTGGACCCTGCCCTTTTATGGAATTAACCTTCATTTTACAAATTAATACAAAGTATCATAAGCACTTTACTGTATAAGTGATTAAACTACCCAATTGTACAAAAATATATTTGAAACTGCTCACATCTTAAACTAAATGTTACTGTCACATCAGCAGTACTGTAATAGATGGGATTGTTTTCTGCATTTACTTTAAATATATTTTCTCAAACTCCATCCTGTGTAGTGAACTGTTAGTGGACTGATCTCCGGTGTTCCACCACAATGTTGCCAGTTCACTTCAGTTTTATTTATATAGCCCCAAATCACAAAACCAGTCACCTCAAGGTGCTTTATATTTGTAATGAAAGACCTTACAATAATACAGAGAAAACCCCAACAATCAGATGACCCCGCCCCGCCAAAAAGGCAAGACTTTTAAAACCATAACTCAACACATGCTCATCGATTCCAAACCACAAGTAAGTACTGAAAGCCTCAATAACCTCACATATGTGTGATGTAAAATACATCTCTTTAAACATGATTATAAGGGAGAACATTTTTCTTACTCACTACACACAGTGCAAAGCTTACTGAGATAATATGAGGAAGCTGTGGTTAGAACGGTGTTTTAAAAAGCTTCACCGGATGCATTTATCATTCCAGCCTCCCGTGAGATCGCCATCATCACTCGTGGACTGGAGTCCTTCTCTTCAGTTTCCTGCATCCGTTTCAGACCCTACCAGAATGGGGATAATGAATGGCTGAGCATTGAGTCCAGAAATGGGTAAAACTCAGAGTCTGATGAAAACCCATATCTTCAACAAACCTTGTGCTTCACCTGTACAGCGATCAGTGGGATTAAAAAAAAAAATTCCATTGATTGTAATTTTTCTATTGCAGTTTTAATGCATCACAGCTTTCCCTTTCATAAATTTATAATGAAAGAAAACTTGGAAAACCTATAATGCTTTAACTAGCCAATGAGTGACCAGTTGAATCAATAGAGGAGAAAGGATTCAATATAATGCATCATATGTTCAAATACATTATTGTTGTTCTACAAGGACTGTAAAGCATCACTTGCCTTCCAGTTGTACATGTTAATGAAACCTTTTGTGATTTCTATATTTTGCAGTTGTTACTCCTATGTGGGTCGCCGGGGTGGTGCTCAGACTGTGTCTCTAAGCCGTCAGGGCTGTCTTTACCACAACACTGTCCAGCATGAACTGCTCCACGCCCTTGGCTTCAATCATGAACAGACCCGTTCTGACAGGGACAACTACATCAGGGTGTACTGGGAAAACATCATTCAAGGTCAGACAGATTCACTGTTTCCTGTCCTAATTTTTATTTTGTCTCCAAGTGGTTTAAAGGCCGAAGCAGTTCTAGAGAAAGAATTGTCTAAATGAGGTTGAGAGGAATTTTTTTCCACTGAGGCAAAGTAGGGGGTAATAAATACAAACTTTGAGAGAGGAGGATGCTCTGAAGCTACAAACTCAGACAAAAGACAGAAGAAAAAGATCAGATGATGGTGTAATCTGTCAACAAAAAATAATAACTTTAGAATAAAGCTCTGTATGAATATGTGTGTATATGGGTTAATGAGGCTTATAGTAAAAGGCCTTTGAGTGTTCAGTTATAGGTACCAATCCATTTACCATTTAGTGCATTTTAAGCATTTTCTGAGTAGGTTAGGCCATTTGAACTGTTTTTAATGCTTAAAATGTTTAATTAATTTTTGTTATTAGTTTAGATCATTTTTAATTTGTTTGCTTTACTCATTCTTCAAACCTAGTTTTAGTGTTTCACTTAGCACTCAGCTCAAAAAATTAAAGGAAGACTTTAAAAACACATCTGATCTCAATGGGAAAAAATCCTGTTGAATAAGGTCATGTAATGTTCGGTAATATTTTAGAAATGGAAGGATTCCACATCATTTGATGGAAATGAAAATGATCTGACTGCAGAGGACTGAATTCAAAGACATTTAGTGATTATGCATAACCAAAAAGTAGATTTGATAGATATTCTGGTCCACAACCCTCATGCACATATATATTCTCATCCTTGCAGGCATGGAGCACAACTTCAATAAGATTGCTACTCTGAACCAGGGAACTCCTTATGACTACAACTCAGTCATGCAATACGAGAGGTAAGAAGCATGTACTTTTACATTTACTTTAGTACTTTAAAGTATCATCACCTCCCTTGTGGTTACATGTAAGTCCATATTAAAGATATGATATGATGCATTGATGTAATCAAAACCAACCTCATCTCTCTGCAGGTACGCCTTCTCCAAGAACAACCAACCCACTATGGTGCCCATTCCCGACAGCAGTGTATCCATGGGCAAGGCCACTGAGATGAGCAAGAATGACATTGATAGGTTGAACAGACTCTATCAGTGCTGTAAGTATACTGCAGCGGGAACAAACTGCAAAAAATACAAAAATGTCTCTGTATTGTCAGTAAAGTAAATTCACTTTAAAAACTCAAATTCTTGCATCAAAATCCCCTTAGCACGCGGAGTTAAATAAATCATGTGCTAAAATGAAAGCCAATCTCATGTAGGAATTTTGTGTTGCTGTCCCTCTACACATTGCAGCTCAGCAGGTTTGTGCTGAATTTCCTCAAAAGAGGAAAGAGCACCATCTGCAGCTATACTATTCTACAACAAGAGCCACATAGGCCAGAGATCAGGGTGAACAATCAAGACTGCTGTTTTTTCCATACAACCAGAAGTGTTGTGGTTTTAAGCATCAGATTTTTTCCAGCAGTTAAACTACAGGCATGTTTCAAAGATGCAAAGGCCTGGATGACCTCTAATTTCCAGCTTTTAAATTCAACTAAAACTGAACATAGAAACGTGTTATCTAAAAAGATACTTATTCTAGATGGCATTACTTTGGCCTCCAGTAACACTGTGAGGAACCGGGGAGTCGTTTTTGACCAGGATATGTCCTTTAATGCTCGTATTAAACACATATGTAGGACTGCTTTGTTGTATTTGAGTAATATTTACTAAAATTAGAAACATCCTTTCTCAGACTGATGCTCAAAAGCTAATTCGTGCATTTATTACTTCTAGGCTGGACTACTGTAATTCATTATTATCAGGCTGTCCTAAAAGCTCCCTGAAAAGCCTTCAGCTGATCCAAAATGCTGCAGCCAGAATACTGACAGGGACTAGAAAGAGAGAGCAGATTTCTCCCATATTGGCTTCTCTTCATTGGCTCCCTGTTAAATCTAGAATAGAATTTAAAATCCTTCTCCTAACATACAAGGTCTTGAATAATCAGGCCCCATCTTATCTCAAAGACCTCATAGTACCGTATCACCCCACTAGAGCGCTTCACTCTCAGACTGCTGGCTTACTTGTGGTTCCTAGGATACTTCAGAGTAGAATGGGAGGCAGAGCCTTCAGCTTTCAGGGCCCACAGGGTCACAGGGGTCATCTGATTGTTGAGACTGTCTCTGTAATATTGTAGGGTCTTTAACTTCCAACATAAAGTGCAACTGTTGTGATTTGGTGCTATATAAATAAAATTGAATTGAAATTGTTACCATAGTCATAAAAAGTGGTTTGTCACAGTTTTTCCAAGACAGTGTTTATTGTCCGAACACATGCAAAGATAGAATTTTCTATAAAAAAATGAATTACACTTTTCCCCACATTTTCACACGTAATATTTTTTGGACCCATTGCTTACATTCAGTTTTAGGCAGACCTGAAAATGCAGACCTCTCCTTTTAATGTTAAGGTCAACATACACAGAAGATTCACACAGTAATAATCTTTCAGTTATTTTGGACCTTAAAATGAAGGCTTTATTAATAAGATTAATTTCCTCTGCAGAAACTGCACCTTGGACATATGACCCGCCACCTTGATGACATCACAGCCTGCCAAGAAGGACATGGATTTCGGGGCATTTGGAGTTATAGAATCAAAAGCATTGAAATGTAATGCTGTCTGTTTAATAAAATGCCAAAGAACAATGACCAAAATTTAAAATCTCTTTTTATTTACATTTAACTTGAAAAATAAGCTTGTATCATTATTTCTCACCTATTCATTTAAATTATGAATCATCTTGAATCAAGCTTTGAAAAACTGATGAGAAGATCAACACCACACTCAGATTTGTCTCTCAGTATGAAGTTAGAGCCCAGCAGCTTAAAATGAAATATTTTTTTCCTCTTTCCTGCACTTTGTATAAAACTTGATTAAAGCTCCAGGTATTCCATTCATTAAAAAAAAAAAATCTCAATTTACTTTTATCAAATAAACAGCAACAGAGAACAATTTTTGCTGAAAACAGTTATTCTTTCACAAAGCAAGAGCTCAAAAACAACTTCTTTCTAATAATAAATGTTTCAGCACACAGAGATACAAGTAATGTACACATTTCTCTGTATATAAGGAGCTTTTGATATTATATTTCTAACGGTAGGTATTGCATTGTAAGATTAATTCAACTGCATCTTCCCTTTAATTGAATGATCTTTATTTGGTTTATTATTTTTTCTCCAAAACACTGAAGATCAAGCTAACATGAGAGAGAATTAATCAGTGCAAGTTAGCATTGAGTTCAACTCATTCACTTTAATTACTTTTTCAATTTGAACTTATTTTGATTCCTGTTTTCTTGAATAACAATTCTCAGTTTAAGAGTGCATGCTGAGGTGTAAATCTTTAATACTAAAGATTAGGCTGAACGCTTGCGAATCTCTTTCTCTACTTTATCAGCAGTCAAGTTCAACTCGCACACTCTCAAATTATCTATCAGGTTCTTTACTTGGGCGTCAGCTCTTTGAACCTTCCTCCACTCTTTGAGCAGCTCCACTGCAGTCTCCTGTAGATCTGACGGATGCCTGCTAGAGATGGAGTCCAGCCGGGCTTCTGTCATACCTAGTTTGCGGCCAAGTTTTCGCCAATTCTTTCCGAGATTCTCTGCAATCACCTCTGTAGCAATGTTCAATTTTTCTGAGGGAGGAGGAGAACAAATTAGGGGGTTAAATATAAAACATGTTCCTGATTTGGGTAAAGATTCAACTTTAAGACAAAGAATTTTTATGCATAACAAGGCAGCATCTAAACACCCTACCAGGAAACAACAGTAGCCACTAACAGGGACAACTAGATCCAAGCCTCAGCTCAGTTAGCATGAACGCTCATCTAAAAGTCCCTCTGTTAAGACCTACATCAGGCTCCACTTATCAAGTCAGTGAGCATTCCACATGAAACAATCCTAATTCATATAATTACAGGTAATCCAATACATCCCTGCTGTATTTATTATTATCCATACAGCAGGGATGTATTTTGGTTTAAGCCAACAGTACTCTATCTGGCACCAGTGAGGACTTTGCTGTATTGTACAGTGAAGCAATGGAGCCAATCCAGCTGTGATAGCGTGAAAGTTGGGGTAGACCCTGGACTGGTCGCCAATCTATCACAGGGCTAACAGTTGTACAGCCGCACACACAGTCTCACATACACAGCCAATGACCAAATCAGAATCACCGAATAACTTTTTCTACATTAAATGGAAACGCAATACACTGAGTGTAAATGTTGCAATGAAATGAAAATTAAGGCATTTAGTAAATCTGTCAGAGGACAGCATTTTATTGCTTAAAAGTAATTATTTAAAAAATATTTGGCATCTCTTGCTTACCACACTGCACAGTCCCATTTAACTCCTGAATTCACTTGTATTTTTCTGAATGCTACGGTTCATACATTAGGTAACTAATCAGCTTCATGTTTGAATGTGCTTCCATACTGTAGTACAGTACAGAGGTATATGGTATACACAGTACTGTAGTATAGTATACACCATACTGTAGTACCTTCTCAGATGTGCATTACTGTTGTTGTTGTTGTTGCCTTCCCACTGACACCACCCTGTTCTTCTTTGTGAACCTACCTTGCTCCGCCTCGTCGAGGCCATAGTTGGGATCAGGCTGAATTATAAAGTTGTCTATCTTTTCAGCGAGATCTTGTCGATTAATGTCTTTGAGGAGTTTTGAGAGAAGTTCCGTTTTATCGGCTGCCAGGTCGGTTCTCTCCTTCATCAGCTCAAACAATTTCAGGCCGTTGTCGATCTTTTCCAGAACTTTTTTCCCAACGTGTTTGTCTCGAAGCAGAAACTTCAGTTGGTCCAGCTGATCAGAGGATAACTCGTTAGAAATCTCTAACAAAACCTTGTTAAACTGAAAATCCATGTTTTTGACACAGACTGAACCTGAAACACGGAGGACCCGTCTGAACTAAGAAGCGCCGGACTTTTACTTTCACTTCCGTGAGTTACGTCACTCTCCAGCGCGTCTGTTGTCCAACTTCCGTTTCCTGGTCCCTAAAGGACACGCAGCACACATACAGGATAATTCATCTGTATTATAGCAGGGAATCTGAGTCTAGTCTGCATGGAGTACGAAGCTGAAGTTGGTTTCCGATTGCAGCTTCCGATTCGGGAAATGGTTAATGGGTCATTCCACTTAATTTCCCGCTACTTTCAACATCTTTAATCTGCTCTAGTTAAAAAACTACAACACCTACACACTTCAAACCTGGACTAGATTATTCTGCACTAATATCAGAATACTTAAAACCATGTGTGTGATTTGTGAAACCTTTATCTGATTTGTGAAAATTCAATACAGGGCCATTTCAGCACCTTATTTCCATCTGGATCACACAAGAACTGCCCCAGCTCCTAAACTACAACACCTACACACTTCAAACCTGGCCTAGAGTATTCTGCACTAATAGCAGAATACTTAAAACCATGTGTGTGATTTATGAAACCTTTATCTGATTTGCGAAACTTCAATACAGGGCCATTTCAGCACTTTCTTTTTGCATCTGGACCATACGACAACTGAACTCCTCCTCTGAAATTTGCATTTTTTTCTGTTATTTCCACTTTTAACTTTCTCTTCTCTCTAATGTTTTTCATCTTCAGTGTCACAAGATTTGGTCTTGTGTTCTTTTTATCTCTGATACCTTTCTGAATGGGGGCATCAACTGGGATAATGCTTCCAACAACTTCATGATCTCTTTCTTCTGGTATTAACTTTTTGCTCTTCTTTAATACATAAAGCACTCCTACATAAGTGCTTCTTTTCAGTGTCGTGTATCTGCTTAAACCCCAGTTGGTCATGGTAGATGGCTGTTCACACTAATGATGGGAAGTTTCTTCCCGGTTAAAAGAAATGTTTGCTCTCCATTGTCACTACACGCTTGCTTGCTATAAGGGTTTGCCGCAAAGTTAAAGACAAATGAAAACAATTGTCCACTGTAGCTCCATGCTGAACAAAGAGTAAATGTTACATGTCCATGACTGGATGCTATCTGCTGGGTTTCTTCAGATATAGAAACTGCTTGGAATGAATGTGAATAATAATTTGAACTTTACTAGCTTGTTTGATTACTACTATCAATTGAAATGTATGCATTATTAGGTTTAATTTACCTTTTCTTGCAACGTGCCTTGACATGATGTGTTGTAAATTTGCACTATATAAATAAACAGCAGTGAACAGAAAATTGTACTAAGAAGTGTTGGTGTTAATGCAGATGTCCATGACTTACATCTTTATTGTGTAGTCAAATTATATTAACTTGTTAATATAATTTGATCAAACTAAAGTGTTCCTAAAAAGGACCTTGGTCCTTTTTAGGAACACTTTAGTTTGATCTTTATAAAGAGTCAAAAAAAAAGATGCAAAAAAATTGCTGAAATTGTCCTTTATTGAAGTTTCACAAATCACACACATGGTTTTAAGTATTAGTGCAGAATAATCTAGTCCAGGTTTGAAGTATGTAGGTGTTGTAGTTTTGGAGCTGGAGCAGTTCTAATGTGATCCAGATGCAAAAAAAAGGTGCTGAAATGGCCCTTTATTGAAGTTTCACAAATCAGATAAAGGTTTCACAAATCACAAAGTTGGTTTTAAGTATTCTGCTATTAGTGCAGAATAATCTAGTCCAGGTTTAAAGTGTGTAGGTGTTGTAGTTTTGGAGCTGGAGCAGTTCTAATGTGATCCAGATGCAAAAAAAAGGTGCTGAAATGGCCCTTTATTGAAGTTTCACAAATCAGATAAAGGTTTCACAAATCACAAAGTTGGTTTTAAGTATTCTGCTATTAGTGCAGAATAATCTAGTCCAGGTTTAAAGTGTGTAGGTGTTGTAGTTTTTTAACTAGAGCAGATTAAAGATGCTGAAGGTAGTGAAAAATTATGTGGAATGGCCCTTCAGCCATTTCCCGAATCGGAAGCTGCAGATCGGAAACCAAGTGTGTGCAGCCCCTGGGCTCAGCGTGGGGGTGTACCGGGCACTGTGGCGGACAGGAGGCGGCCAGCAGCGGTGACATTTCTTCCTCCGTTTGAGTGGCCAGGGCGGCTTGAGCCCCAAACCGCCTTAAACAAACACTTTGCTTTGACTAAAAAAACTGTGATAAGGGAACCAGCTGTTATTACAGCAGACTGCTAAATAATGCTGTGCAAAAGTGGGTATGCTGAGATGTGCCATGTTAGAAAAATCACTGTATGTGTGCTTATCACGATGTTTCCTGCAGGGTAAATAACAGTAGGCAACACACTGTAAAGTATAACCTATGTTTAAGTAGCAAAATAAATGAAAATTCTGGTAATTTTCATCAATTCAACTAAAGAAATGGGAACAAATTGTGTTTTTGCAGCATGTCAACAATAAAGTGCCTAAAGATCACTCTTGAAAAGTCGTTCTTTGCCAAGTTATCTGTTAAATGAAGATAACACTGATCCATCCGATGAGTTAGGGGCCTCACAGATCAGTGTTAAGTGTTTCAAACAAAGAAAACAAAAACAACAACAAAGATTCCAGTGAAAATGTTAAGGTACTAAAAGTGGGCTGAAAATGAGAGAAAAAGCAGCCAGCTGTCCAAAGAAAAACTTTGACAGCCCTACAGGAAGTTTATTGCCCAAGAGGACTTTAAAAATTACAAGTCATCCTCTTTGAAATCTCCCTTGTAATTGTTTGCAGCATTAATAACCTAACAATTTACGCATTTGTTTATACATTAATCTATATTTACCCTCTTGAAAAAATAAATTAATTGAAATGTCCAAGAATCCACTATATAAAGCAAGTCACAGCCTGAACCATGAAATTATTGCCAGAAAATAAATTTTTTTAAACAATGGAGTGTTTATTGAATCTTCTGATCAATTAAAAAAAACCGTACACATTGATTTGCAAATATGAGTTTTAATTTGTATATTTTCTTCTGAGGAACAAACTCTGGTTATTGGTTCTGAGAAACATGAAGCTAGAGACACGAGCAACATTTGCGGATTGTCTTCCAGGGCCCTGAGGTGGTGATGTAGATGGGTCTGCTGGCTAAATGGACTAGTTCTCATACATACATACTAGTTCTGTGTCTCTGGTCCCACCCCAATTGGAGTAGGAGTGACATGTTTGGCCGCATGGTCTCCTTAAATTACTGGCTGCCTGAGTGGGGTTCAAAAATGATGTGGGCTTTATACGTAATTTGGTAACTTTTTGGAGAATACCTGGTCTTCTTAGAAGAGACAGCATCCATCTCACTTTGGGTGGAGCAGCTCTCATTTCTGACTGAATTTATTTAACACCCCAAAATGTCACTATCCAGTGTTGAGACCACAGAGCACAGTTGTAATCTTACACGCATCTTTTGCAGCCCCCCTCCCCCCAACCCCATAGAGATGGTGCCTGGTTAATGGTTTTTTGGTGTATTGTTCCTTTAGCAAATTTACCAGCTCATCACTATGACTGCAGCACCACCTGCTAGTGGAAGAAAAAAACAGCAGGGGGGCTGGAGCCTGGTCTTTCCCAGCTTTCATAGGGCAAGAGGCAGGGTACAGGTCGTCAGCCTGTTGCAGGGCTAACACAGAGAGACAGCCATTCATATTCACACCTATGGGCAATTTAGAATCACCAGTTAAGCAAACCCCACTAACTGCATGTCTTTGGACTGTGGGAGGGAACCATGAGCAGACACGAGGAAAACATGCAAATGCGAAGGAAGGCTTGAACCTAGGACTTTCTTGCTGTGAAGCAGCAGTGCTAACCACCAATGTCAGCCATAAACCTTAAATGTTTACATTGAACTGTAGCACAACTGGTTTTTAGCCAAGTGGAGATCTTGGTATTGAAAACCTGAGACTGTTGAACTGCGATGCTGAGCCACCCCTCAGAGATCCCAACTTCCACTGAAACCTCCAATACTGCTGGATCAGCTCACATCCCAAAGGTAAGAAACGGACACCTCTGAGCTTTGGGAGGACTGCATCATGATCTGTTACTGCGAGAATCGATTACAGACTGGACTGTGAAGTCCAGTGGTTTTCTCTGCAAATATGTGGACAGTTGGTTTCATGCTTCCATCACTGAACTTCATTCATTCTGTTGGTGTAGTACTGGTTACTCGCTGAGCTATTACAGATTATTCCTAACTGGTCACTCTGCAGGTTGGATGATCAAACTGAGTCGACTCATTGATCTGAGAGATAGAACATCAGCTAAACAGCTGTTTTATTTTACTAATGCATAAATGAATGTGGTAAAATGGTATATTTCTGTGTCTTCCATCCATTCTCTTCCACTTATCCTGTTCAGGGTCACGGGGGGCTGGAGCCTATCCCAGCTAACGTAGGGCAAGAGGCAGGGTACACAGAGAGACAGACAACCATTCACACCTATGGGCAATTTAGAGTGACTAATTAACCTAACCTCACTAACTGCATGCCTTTGGACTGTGGGGGGGAAACCCACACAGACACGGGGAGAACATGCAAACTCCACACAGTGAGAGGCCTGAGCAAAGGTGGAATCAAACCCAGGCATTCTAGATGTTATTCCAGCTGCGAGGCAGCAGCGCTAACCTCCTGCTTATTTACTGCTCGCCTTTCTTTTGAAAGAACTTTAACAGCCAACTTCCCTAATCTTCCTTAATCACTGTTAAATGTTGATTAAAGACAAGGCTGAACTATGTTACAGTAATATACAAAGGTGTTAATGTAAATAGTCCCTGGTGGCCACCAGGAAGCTTCCTACATTCTGGAATGTGAATACTTGTTTCTGTGACCATTCGGTCTCTTTACCTCTTGTTTTCATTGCTGCTCTTGTTGTAGCCTGGTACACCATGACCATTTGATGTCTTACCTTTGTGTTTAATTAGCAACCCTTCTACCAATTTCTGTTACCCCACCCCCCCTTGTAGTCTTCTGTATAAATATCATTCTTGCAGCTGGCTCTGGGCTTGGATCCACCCACTGTGTCTGTAAACCCACCTGTTAAACCAGTTGGGAGTGAAGGGAGGGAGACAGAACAAAAGACACACTGGGGAAGAGAGCCAGAGATTAATAACCACGGATTAAATGCAGAGTGGCTTATAAACACAAAGAGAGAAAAGGGGTGAGTGAAAAAGAAACACTCAGTGCATCATGGGAAATTCCCCAGCAGCCTAGGCCTATTGCTGCACAACTAAGGCATGGCTCAGGGTCACCTGATCCAGCCCAAACTATAAGCTTGATCAAAAAGGAAAGTTTGAAGGCTAATCTTATAACTAGAGAAGGTGTCCGTTTCCCGAATCCAAACTGGGAGCCGATTCCACAAAAGAGGGGCCTGAAAGCTGAAGGCTCTGTCTCCCATTCTACAGTTAAATACCCTAGGAACCACAAATAAGTCAGCAGTCTGAGAGTGAACTGCTTTACTGGCGTGATACGGTGCTATGAGGTCTTTAAGAGAACATGGTTCAGTTGATCATTTGTGTCCATGAATGCTAAGATGGTGCTGCTTTGAAAATCCCTCTCCTTTCCTTTTGTAAAGGATGGTTATCTGTATTCTGTGCTGGAGAGATAAGAAAATAAGAATGACATCACCTTTCCTTAGCATTTAGAGAACTCATCATGACTGCCACTTAAAGCTTCCAGGTCATTCCACTAAATTAGGAACCTCCCCAAGCAAAATAGACTGCACGACTGCAATCAAGGAATAGATAGTGGTAGCTTCATCAGTCCTCTTATGGGGCATCATAATGCTGTGGCCTTGAATTTTACCTTCTAGCAGTTTGTGGTAACTTGATTAAACATAACTTCATTAGGAATATGCATCAGTTAATAACTCAAAAGCTAACTAAAAGAGCCAATAAAAGTTATCTGACACCAATCAAAACTCACCTTTGTAATTTAAATGTGCAAAAAATATAATTAAAATATTAAATCTGATTGATTATGATTTATCAATGTATAAAACTCCAGAAAATTCACCTTTTATTTTGCAGTATGTTTAAACAACAAGCAGACAAGTTATCAGAGACAGACAAATCGGTTAGACATGCAGATGCATGTTGTGGAAGGTGCACTGACATAGATCAAATACCAGGATTTCAAAATTTGTTGTTTCATTGAAGACATTTTCAAAGATAGGAGAAGGCAATCCCATGAGTGCAATCCAAGGAGGGTATGACATCAGGTTATAAGAGGTTTTTGAGGGGGAAAAAATGACTTAACAATGGGCACACAGCCTTGTGGCACCATGAAATCTATGAATGAATACCATTACTAACAAACTAAGACACAGATCACCAACAGGAAATTTATTTGGGAAAAAAAGTGCAATTTTTGTCACAGCTCAGAAAGAAGTCACACATCTAGCGATAAAATACTTGTAAGCTGGGTCCAAAAGATGTTTTCCCGCACATATTTCTAGATGCAACAAGGTTCATTTTAATGGTCTCTATTTTACATAATAAGGAATTAAAATTAAGACCACAATAAGTTTTTTGTGAAAGTCACAAAAGTTAGATCACTGCTCACCTGTAGACCAAGACTAATTCAGCAAGTTAGACACTCTTAGAAATGCACTGCCATGTAAACAAAGACAGATAAACAATGTTACCTTATAGTCATAAGACATCACTGAATATTATATTAAAAAAAAGTCACTCCCACATGTCTTTGTAGTTTGCTAAATATAAATGTTGTTGTGCTTAAAAAGCTAGAGTCTCAACTTTAAGAAAATTTCAAATGGTTTGTTAGGTAAATATAAGGCAAGGTAATAATTTTAAATTCAAATATATGAAAACTACTAAATGGAAATGCTCAATGAGCTGATTACAGAAAGATGATCATTTCTGCCTTACAGAAATGATCATCCCTGCTGAGAATCTCTTGAGGAGCTGGGTGATTTAAGGCAGACACATTTAGCAAATGCTTTGAACTGGTTCCAGAAGTGTTCCTGTGGTGACTTTAAGTGATACACTGCTTCTGCTTTTCAGAACAAACTAAACAAAATAAAAAAGACCAATAAATGAAAATGTCAGTGACCTTTTATGAACATAACACACCATATACACATCCCACTGCAACTGATTTCACTTCCTTTTTCAGTAAACAACCTGCACACCAGTAATTAAGAAAACACACAAGGACATTTACCTCTTATTTATATAAGATAACTCGCTATGCAAATATACTAGCTTGTATAACTAAGTATAAGCTGCTGAGTGGGGAATTTTTTTTTTTTTTCCCTTTGGCAAACCGCTCAAATAAATCAAATGGCACCCGAGCTGCTGTGAATTGCTGTTAGGGTTTAAATCACTTCTGGGCTCTAGAAGCCAACAATTTTCATCTGGTATCTACAGGAAGCGGCTAAGTTGCTATTCAAATAAACGTGCAATAACAGACTTTGTGGCAACTTGCAGGGTAGCAGACACTAATTGAAAAACAACACTGATATCATTACTTAGTTTGTTATGATGAACTTTAACAAACTATTGCACGATTTATGCATTTAGCAGAAAGCTCAGCTCAGCACTAATTTGGAGCCATCTTGAATTTTAACCATTTATTTTGAAATTATATATTTTACAAAATTTGCCTGAGTGCAATGTTAAAGGTTTTGGTCAGAGTGATGAACTTTGCTGTTTGCCACAGCTCGACACAGCATTTCAGTGCACTTCAAGTAAATGACTGCAAACAGCTTGTTAATTAGAGACCAAAAAGCCAAAGAAAGATATCTCATTCATAACTATTCTTTTGGCCCAAGCAGTAAATAATGGACTCAAATGCAAATCCAGATAAGCACTAAATTGCTAAAATGTTGACAAGTAAAAACACCCAGTGAGTGGATGTAACGATATCAAATGCATGTACAATAAATCTTAGCAAATGCAGTCTTGATTGCAGTAATAATAATGTTACTACCCTGGTTCAACTGTTTGTTACATTTCGATCATGATCAAAGACAAATGAGCAAGTCTGTCTGCTCCTGCTGTTTATTTCAACAACCAAAACAACGGGCCTGACCGGGTGGCAGAGTAAAAAAAGAAAAGAAAAGCATATTAATAAAATCTTTAATTTGTATTAAAAGGCCTGTATAAAGCTTTAAACATTAATGACAGGGTCTGGACAGAAGTTCTCCTTTTGTGTTGATGTGAACCTCACCACTGAAACACCAGGAAGAAACTCTTCTTAACAGGACCATTTGGATGGACTAACAAAGGCTGTCTTCATTATAAAACCTGAATTCAAGTACCATGCAGGTGACAGGTTTCATGTTGGCCTGCAGAGTATAACTTGTGCCTCAGTATAACTAATGGCTTTTTCCTTTAAAATACATCCAATAAATAAGATTTTAAAATCCTAAATCTATGGCCAAACACCTTGTAGATGTTTGGTTAATGGCTGAAGATGTAAAATGTCACATGCAAATACAGCAAAACCTTTGCTGAAATTTAAAACCCGACTGTGGTCATGGATAGCTTAACACAGCCAGTTTGTACCGTTGCCAGACAGCTGAAACAGCTCAGTAATGGAATCAGTGTTTGTATTTGCTCAATGCAGCAGCTTGGAGTTTAAGAGCACTTCGCCTGTGAAACAGGGCGCGAGCGTGGCTGTGGTGGGCTCTGATTGGTGGATGATTGGCTGTCTCTTGCTGCAAAACTTTTCCCCTGCTCTTCCTTCATAAAGAGCTCCACCATGAGGATCTTCTCCTTGTGAATCTGGATGCTGATGTCCTTGGGAATATCTGGGATTAGCCAGTCCACAAAGTCACTCATAAGCATCACCACATTCTGCAAAGTACAGAAAACAAAGCTCATTAGAAATGAACTCTCGTTAGCAGCCTGTGTAGCTGTTCTGTGGGTGTTCTTTTCTTCTCTTACATTAGAAGTAAAAATGATATAATTTCCTATGTGCAATAAAAACAAAAATAATGTTTTATGGTTGCAGGATACTCTTAGCAGACTTAGCAGGTTAGGAAAATTAGGACATTCAAATGAGATATCACAGGCTATGTTCAGGCCATTTCTCTCAATGATTTATCATATTCAAGTTTTCTGATTAAATCAACTCAAATATGATTGGCTTATTTGCACGATATGTGTGCATTGTTCCAAACCTGAAAAACAATTACGAAGGCAAGGCGAGCTGCTAGGATGGCCCAGAATTCCTTGGAAAATTCATATTTTGTACTTGACCAGGGAGGATCTCTGTAGTCCTTATATCTGACAAACGAAGAAAAAAAAAGCATTCTGACATCTTGTTTATTCAGACATGCCTTTAACAATTGCATTACAGTTTTCATCAATCCTTTAAAAAAATATTCTACATAATATTTTAATATTTTCTCTTTCTCTGACATATACACATACACACACCAAAATTATATTTAGGATAGGAAAGTTTTGTTATTATTATGTTTTTGTAAGAGATAAGTCAGACATTTAAGTATGGTTTGGTATAACAACTGTGAATATTGCCTCATGACATC